>SNQJ01S0081422.1:0-21163 GCA_010110895.2 Picea sitchensis
CCAGAGGTTCCAGTATTCCAGGTCATATTCTTACTACTCATCTCCCTCCGCCCAGGAGTAAAAAAAGAGATGGTCTGTTGGTACACCGAGAGATATATTTCAAACCAAAGAATTCCAAGGAAACCCTGCCTTCTCAAACAACCTGCCCAGTTGCATTGATGTATGGCACAGAGGTTGATGCGATGGATTTCAAGCCGAAAGAAGATGATCTGATGGACGATGATACGACAATGGATGATGGCAATGCAGAGACTATTCCCACTCCTGAGACCAAATTGAAATCAACCATAATGGGTGATACTTCCCGACTCGGCGATGACAGTCCTTACAACACCAAAAGAAGGAGTTTCAAAAAAGAAACCGACGTTGAACGCAATAGCCTCTTTGCAGCTCGAAAGTAGGAATTCCATAGGTCCAAATTAGTCCGTTCTGGGTGAAATTATTTCACTGTAAGGAAATGATATGTTGATGCTCCCAGAGATATATTTCAAGACAAAAAACTATTCAATTGTGGGACCACTGTCTTGTTTTCTAGATATACAATCAACATATTAGGGAATGAGGACCAAAACTCCCATTGGTGCAAGGCATATTCCTACTAGTGATCTCCTTCAACCCAGAATGGACTAATTTGGGCCTCTGGAATTGCATGTGCAACCTGTGTCCTTGAAGTTTTCGACTATGGAGAGGTCATTTATTAGTGTGTCCTAACTTTCAGTTAAGGGATATTTCATTTTCTCTGCAACGTTTTTCATCTTCTTCCTCATGGGAAGCTTCTGAGAACTATCAATTTTACCACAGGATGATCCATTGAGGAGAAGACTGCAAGGATTTCCTAAAAACAAAAACATGGTAATCAGTTTTGTATGCATATTGAAGAGTATCTCGATGGCTCCTGCATGTTGCAGGTCCTGTGCATGTGTTTATGACAGATATGTTCAATGTTTTGGCCCAAAGAACTCGATCCAATTTCTAAGGATAGATATACAATGCTCAATGTTCCTTTTTTTTTAATGGATTTACTATTAAAAAATTTGCCTTGGAGTCTTGGTTGCTATTTCTTTTCTGGATTTAACACCTCTTCTCATTGGCATGGTTCGGTAGTCTCGTAGTTCTTCGATGTTGTATTTTCTTAGGTAATTTGTTCTAAAATGGAACATCTAACAATTATATGACAATGCACTATGTCAATCCATCAGGCTTTTATGGAAACAAAAAATGAATTTCAGACAGTTTCAAACCAATGTTCAATTCTATTCATAATGTAGATAGAACATAACAATACCAAATCACAATGTTGTTGTAAGATCGTCATTCTTGTATCTAGACATGCAATTATTAAGCTTTAATGCTAACAACCCATAATGCAAGAAGTTTAATACTTAAGTTAATATGTTACAGTCATGGAAGAATGTATCAAGAACACACTTACTCCCACAAGTTGCAATAAAATCTAATATTCAACAAAGCATTTGTTGACAATTACTAGAAAATGATGGTTTTGCAACAATGGGGCTTGTTTGACACCAATTCGTGCTTACGAAAATTGCCCCCCCGCCTTTCTATTTTCCCACTCTTTTATCCCCTGTAGTTTCTCTTTATGGTTAGTCAGTAGTTTTTTCCGAAAATGTCTTGCTGCATGGGTTGGCGGATTCATGTGTTTTGACCGAGTGCTTCCCCTTTGTCTAAATTTCACTTTCCATTGTTCCGTGACTTGCAAACAACACTCCGGCTTCTGCGATATGTAGATTTACTTCTGGACTCCCACATCATCCCCTCTTACATGTTACACATTTTGCACCAAAATGTTCCGATATATACAATTTGACAGTCGGGGCCTTACGGCTCCTTGAGAACCCGTCACCCTATTTTGAAGCCCGTCCAACCGCTTTCCACACTTGACCATTTCTTGACATCTCTTTGGCGGATCGTCGAGTTCGCGAGTTCAGAAAATTTCAAATTTCTAGTTGTTGTTTCTGGTGCCCGCTACCTTCAGATTTATTTCCAAGTATATGCAATATGTATACAACTTCTCCAACAACATACAAAAAAGATCTTGCCAGGAAATGGAATATCTATTGCATATTTGAATATATTGGACTTTATTTTCCCTCTTATATACTTGACCAAATTACCATTTATTTTTCCCCTCTACTCTCTCTTTCTCGTTACTTAGTCATTTTTCTGAAAATGCGACTCCGACCAACCACTAGCCATTCGATGCCTAGGCACTCTTCAGATCGCGAATTCTCGGGCAGGCGGGGTTGTATATTGCACTTCCATTTTTCCGTGGGCTGGAAACAACACCTGGACCTCCACGATATACAAATTTGCTACCGCACTCCCACATCATACCCTCTTCCATGATACATAGTTTGCACACGAAAGTTTCGAGACCCACAATTTGATCTTTGGGTCCTCACGTCTCCTGGGGAACTATTGTCACCCCATTTTGAAGCCCCTGCGTCCGCTTTCCATATTTCTCCATTTCTTGGAATCTCTTTCGCGCCTCCAATTCCATACTTACCCTCCTTTTTTCTCTTGCAGATTCCCGGACATGCGGACTGCACTTCCAATGTTCCTTGACCTGCAAACAACCCCCCCGCTTCCAAGATATACAAATTGACTTCCGGACTCCTACATCATCCCTCTTCTGTGTTACACAATATGCACTCAGAATTTCCGATCAATACAATTTGACCGTCGGACCCTCATGTCTCCTCCAGGACCCTTGTCAGCCTATTTTGATGCCCGTCCGAACACTTTCCACGACCATTTCTTGCAATCTCTTTGGCAGATCATCGAGTTGGCAGGTTCAGACAATTTCCAATTTCTAGTCGTTGTTTTTTGTGCCCGCCACCTTCGCACTTCTTTCCAAGTATATGCAATAAGTATATAACTTCTCCAGAAACATGCAGAAAAGATCTTGCCAGGAAATGTAATATCTATTACAGATGTGAATATATTAGCTCTTCTTTTCCGTCTTCTATAATTAAACAAATTCTCATTTTTCTTTTCCCTATACTTTATCTTTCTCGTCACTTAGTCGCTTTTCCAAAAATTTCTAGCTACGCGGGTTGGCGGACTTGCGGGTTCACGACTCCTACATCAACCCCTCTTTCGTGTTACACAATATGCACTCAAAAGTTCCGATCAATACAATTTGACCGTCATACCCTCATGTCTCCTTGGGAACCCTTGCCAGTTTATCTTGGAGCCCATCTTCTGGATTCCTACATCAACCCCTCTTCCGTGTTACACAATATGCACTCAAAAGTTCTGATCAATACAATTTGACCGTCGGGGCCTCATGTTTCTTTGAGAACCCTTGTCATCCTATTTTGAAACTCATCCAACTGCTTTCCATGGCCATTTCTTACAATCTCTTTCGCGGATCGTAGACAATTTCCAATTCCTAGTCGTTGTTTTCTGTGCCCGCCACCTTCGCACTTCTTTCCAAGTATATGCAATAAGTATATAAATTCTCCAGAAACAAGCAAAAAAGATTTTTCTAGGAAATGGGATATATATTACAGATGTGAATATATTATCCCTTCTTTTCTGTCTTCTATACTTAACCAAATATCCATTTCTCTTTTCCATGAACTTTATCTTTCTCATCACTTATTCGTTTTTCCGAAAATGTCTAGCTGCACGGGTAGGCGGACTTCCAAGTTCATGTTTGCACTCGTTCTTTTATATCGCAACACTGACTGACCGCTTCCCCATTCCATACCCAACCACTTCTTCAACCGCAGATTCCTGGGGAGGCGGGCTCTAGATTGCACTTCTATTGTTCCATGACCCGCAAATAGTACCCTGACTTCCGCGATATACAAATTTACAACTGGACTCACATCATACCTTCTTCCGTATTACAGTCTACCTATCATTCCCTCTTCTATGGTACACATTTTTCACTGAAAACTTCTGAGACATACATTTTGACCGTCGGGTCCTCACGTCTCCTGTGGAACTATTATCACCCCATTTTGAAGCCCGTCCATCCGCTTTCCATACTTCACCATTTCTTCGAATTTCTTTCGTGGATAGTCAGGTTTGCGGGTTCAAGAAATATCCAATTCCTAATCGTTGTTTCTTGTGCCCGCGCCCTTTGCAATTAACAATTACCAATTATATATAAGATCTTATTTCTAAGTATGCAATTAGCAAGCATTAATGCTAAACCAGGATTTGAGGAGATCTCCGATTAATACGCATAAAACCAAAATTTTTGGATGGTTATATTATCCCTTCCAAGTGTTAATTTCAAACATCATGGAATGTCATTTGCGCATCGTCGGGTTGGTCCGTTCACGAAATATTCAATCCTCGATTCTGAAAATGAGTCCGACCTACCGTTTCCCTATTCCATACTTAGCCACTTTCCCAGAATTCCGCAACTATACAAACCGGTCGTTGAACTGCCCCATCATGCTCTCTTCCATTTTACACGTTTCACAGTAAAAAAATCTGATACATAAAATTTGACCATCGGACACTCACCTCTACTGAGTATCTCCCGTAACCCTATTTTGAATCCCATCTGACCGCTTTTCAGACCTTGCCATTCGTTCCTTGCTCTTCCCCATCTCTATGACCTTCACACTTGTCTATAATAGAAAAATGTTTATATATATATATATATATTTGTTTCTAAATATGCAATTAGTGACATTTAATTCTAATAGCTCATTGTGCAGGAACTGTATAGATTGTTATTGATGGGCAAAAGGCTCTAGGAGATCTCCTATTAATACGCATTAAACCAATATTTGTGGAGGGTTATATTATCTCTTTCGAGTGTTGATTTCAAAATCATGAAATGTCGTTCACACGTCGTCGACTTGGCACATTCACAAAACCTCCAATCCTTAATTGCTCTTCGTTGTACCCTCCACCTTCGCACTTCTAAATATGCAATAAGTAAGCTTTACTGCTAACAATTCATCATGAAACACCCATACAGATTGTCATTAATCAGCGAAAGGCTCGAGGAGCATTCCCGTTGATAAGCACTAAACCAACATTTGCGGAGAGTTATATTATCGCCTCCAAATGTTCATTTCAACCATTGTTTGGAGAAAACAAACGTTCTCATAAACCTATAGCATCAACTCAACATCATCTTTGTGGAGATACAATGAACATATTCAGGCGCGAGGACCAGAACTTCCAATGGTACAGGGCATATTCTTATTACTCATCCCCTGCAGCCCAAAACGAAGTAAATTGGACCTCTGGGATTGTTCGTGCAGGATGCGTCCCTGGATTTTTTGACTATAAGGAGCTAGTCTCTTGGTGCGTCGATAAATTTATTTCAGACAAAATAATTATTCCACTACGGGACCGCTCTTCTGTTTCTTTTTCACCTTAGGTCTTCCGCCAAATGTTAAGATTGTCAGAGCCAACATTGACGTTCAAAGGAGAAGATTGCAAGTAGTTCCTAACAAAGCATAATAACGGGTTGGACCTCTTGCTCGATCTCTTGGAAGACCTGATGGTAGTTCATGAAGATATCACAAGCTTGCAGGTTAGTTCATTTAGAAATCCATTTCGGGAAATTGCCTGGGTGTTTACAAGAATAGCGGGACATGAGTCCACAACAACTATTTCCCTGATGGCTCTTTATATTTTGTATTTCACAGTCAATGAACAAGCCATTTTTTATTGGGGCAAGCTAATTTCCCATGAAATCTATTCCCAATTGTCAAGCTTCAAAAAGGAGAAGAAATTTTATATGTCATCCTACTTAGTTTTTTGCGATAGCACATTGCTACCAGTTTTCAAAACTGTCTCTATCCAAGAAGATCAACCGAGAATTTGACCCAATAACGTTCTGGTACTCGGCCTTGTGGAAGCACAAGGCCTCCCGTTGTTTTTATGAGGTTTTTAATGGCTTCATGTCTGTTTTCAAATTTTTGTTGTTAGGAGAAGATGCTCCCCGCATATATGAATAGGAAACTAGTTTTTTGGATAGGAAGGGGACACTTGAACATCTGGATAATTACACTGTGATAAGGATTTTTGGCTCCAGGGAAAAACCTGCTCTCCTTCCATGTCACATTACGGACAAAATGTTTGTTACAAAAGTAGCAAGGAAATACAACTATTGGTTGCATCTATTCCAAGGGAAGAGAAAAAAATAGTTCATTCCTCTGCCTTGGAAAGTCGGGGACTTCTTGTTGAGGAACTTCAACAAAATTGACGAATTTGCAGCCCATTCTAGCAACTTGGACCTAAGATATGCTAAAAGCCTAAGAGGGTTCGACCCCAATAATTTTTTTTTACAACATTTACAAACACTTGGCTTCGACAATTGTTTTAAAAAAAAACACCTGACTGAAAACAGAGACACTGGCGACAACGCTCCTGCTTCTGATGCCGACGACCTAGACACAGTGTAAAGCAACACTGAATTATACAAGCAACAGGGAAAAGTCCTCGGCGAGAAGAGTGTTCAATCGGTGAATAATACTCCCAAAAGTATAACATCCCGGAGCATCGCTCCAACAACCCACCACCACAACAAAGCAACTCAGATTTCTTCAAATGGAGGAGGAGATAACGATCCTCCTCACCCTAAAATTGATAGTTCTCACAAACTTCCAGCAGACAAGAAGAAAAAAAAAATTGTGGGATAGGCGGAAGAGCCCGAAATTTAGAGTGAGAACATGGAACTTGAGCCCGATCTAGATAGCGTATTCTGCTACCTTGATCAGCCTGGAAACGCGATCAAACATAGTCATCCAATGGACATATCTGATACCGAAAATTTTGATGAAGATGAATCCTTCATGTTCCAGAGCGTTGTTTTTGACAACCAGTCCAAAAAAATGATTTTTGAAAAAAACGTTGTAAAAAATAAGAAAGGAAAATCTCGTTCAGAGGTTAACCTTGCGAAGATGCGGTTGTCCCAAATCTTTCGACTTCACATAGCGACCATAGATGCACTTGATGATTCCATTGGAGGCATTGAGGTTGAGAATGTCAGACTAAAGGACCGGGTCAAGGAATTGGAAGAGGCTTTGATTCCTATGCCATTGCTTGCCAATCCTTTGATAGTAGCCATGCCTGCCACCCCTGCAGCCAAGTTAAAAGGATCATGTAGCCTCCTCACATCGTGTAAAGGATATGTGGAGAATAATATCAAGAAAATAATGGAACTGGCTACTGAGGCATGGGAAACATCACAAACCATGACTTCCCTTGGAACGAGGGCACATAATTTTCTCGAACATTTGCAGGCGGAGTTAAAATATGAAGAAAATTTCTATTTAAACACAGTCCTTCATTTTGGCACCATTGTTAACAACATGATAGAAACAAGAAGAAGACAACAAGATCTCCCATCCAAAAACCGAATCAGTCAATTAAATGCAAGCTGGAAAGAAAAAGTGAAGAACCTGCATTTCATTGTTTAGTCATGTGAACAAGCCATATCAAAGAAAGAAAAAATATTCACAAAGTTGTCCAGAATAAACTTAGCCGGAAGGACCAACGACTTCCAAGACCCCAAATTAATCATTAACTCCTTGCCCTTAACTAAGTAAGACTTCGATAAACAGGTTGATATTTTTAAGGCTTTGTCTTTGGAAAAGTTTTACTGCATCCTTGAATATGGTCAAGATGACGTTGACGACTGGCTAGTCGACTATTCAGTGCAGAATGAGGAAATTGATCAGGTTCTGCGTAATCTTTCTATCGACCTCAGGGAATTAGAAAAGGAACGTTTCAACATAAAAATACGGAATGAGATCAACGTCGCCCCAATGAGAAGCTACATTGAAGAATGGCTTGAAAGAGAATTGAAGCAGGTCGTCGATGAAAGGCAACATGCAGTTTCCACGATTCCAGTAGTCATCGACGACATCAATGAAAAAGCATCAACAAGAAAATAGCAAAAAGGGTCATATGTACCATCACTGTAAGTCTACTGATCACATCCTGCTTTGTTTATCAACCCAGTTATTCCATTTTTTTAAATAGGTCTAGCTAAAGATTGATACCTTTCAATTTATTCTTTTCAGGTATTACACTCTACCGTCACCCACTTCTTCTTTCTACAGTTCTATTTCTTGTACATATTTCTCTTATGGTCCGCGAGAGCCCCAATCCCAGTCTATATGACAAACACATTGAAATTTCCAGGAATATGTAACATACAATATTATTTTTTGATATATTTCAAATAAAACTGTTTTTAATCTCCTTTTATATTTATGTCCTCATACATTTTTATCTTCCACCAGTCTATATGACAAATGCATTTAAATTTCGAGGAATATGTAACTTTTTTGATATATTTCAAATTAAACTGTTTTTTTATCTCCTTTTAATAATATTTATGTCGTCATAACATAATTTTTCAACATAGTAAAATAGATTATATACTTTCAAAAAAACAGATGGGGCTCTAGCAGCCACATGTCATTTACTGCATTGATACCACCCGTGCTTCATGTTTCTTGCCACATCTCTGCTGCAGTTTCCATCTGCCTCCACTACTTTTTCCTATCCCAATTCAACCCGACAGAGACTACGCTGCTACACAACACTTGTTATAAATAAGAAATAAAGTGAGCATGATATAACTTACCACTAAGTTGACCTAATCATAACTAATAAAATAATAATAAATGAGTGTTAGGGACCTTAACAACATTAATGTTAAGGTTGGAATGGAATGTTTGAAGGTTTTTCTGGCTTTCATTCCACTATTGAATGCTATAACCAATCAATGAAATCATTTTTTCATTTACATTGAGTATCAGGGTAGAATTTGTGGAGCTTTTGAGTGAGCCATCACCTCAAACAATTTACAAAGGTGGCTGAGTACATTACATTATGATATCAAAGAGAGGCTTCAACACTAGGTTGTAAGGGGCCCAAAATCTGGTTGTTGAGATGCAAATTGTAGTTTACATACAAGGTGCTTGACAAAATGGCCAATTTGAATTATTGCAGAAATTCAAATTGCTTGTAATATGATCAAAATTTAGTCTAAAGTGTAAGCTATAGATTTCATTGAATGAAATTTATTTTTTTAACTAAGGTTTGCGAAGGTGGCTGTTAAATTTTCTTTAAAAGCCATTTAATTTTTATCTTGTGAAGTTAAAAAGACTTTTGAAGGCCTTTTTGGTGAAATAAAGATTTCCCTCATTGAAAGGTGTCCAAAGGATATCAACGGTATTTCAAAAGTTCGATGTTTGAAATTTCCCCGATAGCTTTCGTAGCATTTCGAAAGTAAAAAATGTGAAGGTCCACGAAGGATTTTGGAGCATTTCAAGAATTATAAGTGGAGGAGATTCTTGAAGGCTATTAAAATAAATTGAAATTTTGAAGTCTAAACATGAATTGACAATTTCGAGCATATTTGAATGTTCGATGTTTGAAGTTTCCCTGATGGATTTTGTTGTGTAAGTAAAGTTTAAAATTTGAGAATTTTTTGATGGTTTTGGACAAGTTCGAAAGTTGAAAGTTTGAAAAATATTTGATGGCTACAAAAAAAATTCAAAAGATCAAAATTTGTGAAAGTTTCAATGGCTGCAAAGCATTCAAATAATCGAAGTTAAGAGAAGCTACGAAGGCCGTAGAGCATTTCAAAATATCAAAGTTAAAAGAAGAGTTGATGGCCATTGAAAATTTCAAAATATCGAAGTTAAGGAAAGCATCGATGCTTGTGGAGAAAGTCAAGGAAAGCTTCGATGACCTTGGACGAATTTGAAAAATCAAAGTTTGTAAAAATCTTGGATAAGTGGAAGTTAAAAAAAAGTCTGGAGCCAATTTCTTATTTTGGGAATAACAAGAGCATACAAATTGGGATGGAGCTGAAATTTTATATGTAATCTCGTAGTGATAAGGATGATAAAAGTATCATTGAGGATGGTTTGCATATTCAGCTCCAAAAATTTGGAAAATAACAATTACTAGTTTTCATAGAATAAGATGGTGCTTTCTAGAAACAAATTTGTTGATTATAAAATTAAGACAATGTGAAAGATGAGCAAGCATGAAGAAACCCAATTGAGGTTTTGGCTACATTCTAAGGGGTTTGAAGAAAAGTTGAAGAAATAGGCCAAAATTCACTATTTCAAGACACTTTTTGGCAATTTTGGAAACTTTAAATGAAGGAAAAGTGACCAGGGACAATGAATCTGAAAAAAAAATCGAAGCCAACATTTGATCTTCTCATTAGTCTAGGCAACTATGCCATAGTGAAAAATTTATAGTTTTGCACTATTTGAAAGATGGCAATTTTTGCCAAAATTTTGAAGTCTTGAAAAAGTGGAAAAAGTAAAAAAGTTGACAATTCCAGATTGATGTAGAAAATTATTGGAGAATTGGATCACTAATCTAAAGTTGTTGAGTACTCATAATCATAAGTATTATCAACACTCGACACAACTTTATTTTTGGTTCTCACATGCTTTTCTTCTACAGGTGGGGAAAGTTGGTCTCCAACATTGAATGCACCAACAAAAAGTGTAGAAATTGGGTAAAAATGGTAACTTCAAAGGGATGTAGCCTTTAGCTTTGAGCTCAAAATTGAACTTGGGTATAGTCATTGGAAAGATATTCCATAGGAGAATAGATATAAAAACCTAGACTCTGGAGAAATCTTTAGAATTTCCAAAATTTTGGCAGAAAAAGGGCTTGTAGCCTTGATTTGACAAAAAATGTCAAAATGTCTAGTTTCAAGAATGAACATATAAAATTTCTCTATAGATTTTTGGAAACGAAGTCTAACAAATTGAATTGTATGAACACCTTGTAGATACATTGTTGCATCAGACACAATTAAGAGGTCAAAATCTACTAAAGAATAAAAGTGGAAGATGGATAGAATCCTTACAGTCATGAAGAAGAGGTTCGCGCACTGAATACCATTGTGGGTAATGAAGAAACATAATCTAAGGGGAATAGAGAAATAATAGAACCAATAGAGTTAGTAGAGACATTGAGGAGTTTACATATGAAATTTTCTAGTTGCAGAGTTGATAATGTTAGAATGCTAAGAGCTCAGGAGAGGAATAATCATTTAAACTTTAAGCTAATGTAGAGCTTATATTAGTTGCAAAAGAAGATAAGGGGGCATAATCAAAGAATGAGGATTAAGGAAGGTCTCATTCGAAAAGGGGATATCATGGAATACCTAGGCATTCAAGGAGTACTACTAGAGCTCAAAGACATTCACCATCTCATGTAGCTGAAAAGTATTATACAAATGAGGAATCAAAGAGTAGTCCAAAAGTTTCCCAAGTTATACATCAAAGAAGAATACATGAACAAAACCATTTGTAAGGGGAGATTACAAATATTAAGCCACCGAAATTTGACGATGGAAACAAAATAGTACAAGATGTTGAGCTTGGTTTATAGGGATAAGAAAATATTTTCAGCTACATAACTACTCATTCAATCTAGAAGCTATAATTGATAAATACAATTTGCAAGGAAAATATTCCATTTGATGGGACCAGCTAAAGCAAGTTAAGCACATCAATTAGAAGAAGATTTTTTAGAGGTAGTTCAAGAAGTATTTCCAGTAGAAGCACCTTACTGAGCACTACTATGACAAAAATATGTAGGAGTTCTTTAATATCAAGTTGGAAAATATGACCATGGAAGAATATGAGAAAATATTTTTAGAGTTGCTAAGGTATGTTGGTTATATTAAAGAGGAGAAGGTTAAGATACAACATTTATTAAGTGTGATGCCTACATACTACAAAGACAAGATTCAATTAGATGAGCCTAAAAATCTTGATGAGACATTAAAAAGGATACGTATTTATATGATTAGAACAAGGGCAAGGAAGATTTCCAGAAGTCTTGGAGAGATAAGAAAAAGCAAATGTAGGATTATCCAATCCATTATGTCCAATGTTCTATGCGACATCTGTGCAATCCATTAACCAATCCATTCTGTGCAATTTTGGACAATCAACATGCATATCATCAATCAAGCATGATTTAGGTTGAAGGTAGTATTTCCAGCAACCTATTGCAATTTTAGTTGATTCAAGAGATAGTCATAATTATATTTCTCCTAATTTGGTTGAATGATTTCAACTGAAGAGAATTAAACATAGTAAATCATGGTTGTTCCAATTGGCTCTTGGGACAAAAAGGAAAATCAAGGAGATAGTAAAAGGTTGTTGATTAGATATAATGGGGTCAATACTATTGTAGACTTGAACATATTGTTCCTTGTTTCTTATGATGTCTTCATTGGAATGGATTGGTTAGATGCACATTGTGTTGTTCTAGATTTCCATGACAAGACTTTTACTTGTCTTGATGAAGAAGGAAAACAAAGAACAATGAAAGGCATTCCAATGCATGCTTTCTTAAGGGAGATCTCATCTTTGTAGTTGAACAAGTTCTTTAGAAAAGGGTGTCAATTGTATGCAACTCATGTGGAAGATCTAGCAAAGGACAAAGGTAAGAGCATTATGAAATTTCTAGTAACTACAAGATTTTGAATATGTGTTTGAAGAGGTAATTGGTTTGCGACCTAAAAGGGACATTGATTTCTCTATTGATTTGGTACTAGGAATTGCAAATGTAGTTGGAAAAATTGTTTAATAAGGGATACATATGACCAAGTGTGTCTCCTTGGGGAGAACCAATATTGTTTGTAAAGAAGAGGGATGGAAATTTTAGGTTGTGCATTGATTTCAAATAGTTGAATAATATCACTATGAGGAATAAATATCCTCTACCTAGAATTGATGAATTTTTTGATTAGATGAGAGAAGCAAATATATTCTCAAGATATATTTGATATTAGGTTACTATCGGGTAAGGATAAAGGAGGAAGATATCAGTAAGATGAATTTCAGAACTAGGTATCGACACTATGAGTTTGAAGTGGTGTCATTTGGTCTAACAAATGCACTAGCTACTTTCTTATGCTCTATGAATGGAATATTTAGGAAGTATTTGGTTAAGTTTGTCATTGTGTTGATGACATTCTTACTTACTCAAAATCAGAGGAGAAGCATAGAGAGAACTTGAGGTTAGTACTACAAGTGCTAATAGAGTATCAACTTTATGCCAACTTAATCAAGTCTTCCTTTAATCAGAGGTATATTCATTGTTTGGGACACATCATTTTTCAGGAAGGAATAACAATATATATAGAAAATATTAAAGCTATTATAGGATGAACTACACCATAGAACATATCAGAGGTAAAGTCATTCATAAGACTGGTTAGATACTATATAAGGTTCATAGAAGGATTCTCCAAAATTGCACATCCAATTTCATCACTACAAAAGAAGGGAGTCAAATTTGAATGGACATTACAGTGCGAGGAAAGTTTCCACTTGTTAAAGAAACTATTGACTAGTGCACCCATTCTCAAGATTGCTGATCCAAATGACTATTTTTTGGTATGTATAGATGCTTGCAAAGATGGAATTGGTTGAATTCTTACTCAGAATAGGCACATGGTTTGTTATGAATCCCGGAAGCTTAAGGAGCATGAGAAGAATCATGTCACACATGACTTAGAACTTTCCGCCATAGTGCATGCATTGAAAATGTCAAGACATTATTCGATGGAGAACAAATTAGAGTTAATGATAGACCATAGTGATCTGAAGTATTTATTTGAACAACAAACTTTAAATTCTAGGTAGATAAGATGGTTATAATTTCTTTCAAAATTTGATTTTGATACCAAGCATATTAAAGGTAAGGAGAATAAGATTGTCGGTGCACTCAACATAAGGATACATACAATGCATGATACAACCATTATCATGTGTAAATCATATTTGAGAAATATCATTCTTAAGGCTATAATCTCAAATGAGCACTATATTTAGGTCAAAGAAGGATTACAACAAGAAAATGTACAAGAGAAATATGAATATTATAAGTTGGAAGATGATGGAATCCTTATGCATAACAATGGAGTTTATGTTCCTAATTCTAGTGAATTAAGGAAACTTGCAATGAATGAGATGCATAATGTTCCATATGTTGGACCTCTTGGATATCAAAAGACAATTGCAATAATGAGGAGTCAATATTTTTGTCTAGTAATGAAGAAAGACATTGTTGAGTATGTAGCCATATGTATGGAATGTGAAAGAGTAAAAGTTGAGCACAAACATCCAAAAATGTTGCTACAACCATTGCCAATATCAGAGTGGAAGTGGGAAGTGGTGACCATTATTTTATTTCCCAGTTGCCCAAGATAACAAGACATCATGATTCCATCATGGTAGTGGTGGATAAGTTGACAAACGTTGCTCACTTTATTCCAATTAAATCAACTCATAAAAAAACTAATATAGCATAGACTTACATGAAAGAGATTGCTAGATTACATGGGATACCTAAGATAATTGTTTCAGACAGATATCCAAATTTTACTTCAAAATTTTGGAAGGGGTTGTTCAAAGGATTTGGAACAAGTATGGACTTAAGTATAACATATCATCCACAAATAGATGAAAAATAGAGATAGTTAATTAAGTGATTGAGGATATGTTAATAATATATGTGATGTAAAAGCCATCATAGTGGGAGGATTCTTTGTATTTAGTGGAATTTTCATATAATAATGGGTATCATGCTTCTTTGAAGATGAGTCCATTTAGAACTTTCTACGGTAGAAAATGAAATACTCCAGTTAGTTGAGACTATCCAATATATAGAGTAGTGCTTGGGTTGAAGTTGCTCAAAGATATAGAAGAGAAGATGGTCAAGATCAAGCAAAATTTGAAGGTAGCACAAGATAGGAAAAAGAGTTATGTAGACAAATTTAGAATACTAAGAGAATTCAGCATTGGGGAACATTTATACTTGAAATTTATACTAATGATGAACGCCTTAAAGAAGCTGTCCTAAATTAACAACTAGATACTATGGACCCTTTGAGATCTTAGATAGAATAGGGTATGCTACATACATGCTTGCATTGCTTGCTAGAATAAAATCTAGAATAAGATATTCAAGTACAACTGATATGTATCCTGGATAAGGTCACGTTGCTCAAGAAAATAGTAATAGAGAAGATAAAGGTCCAATGGACCCAATATATCCCCGAGGAAATAATGTGGTAGCTAGAGGATGCCATGTGAGAGGCATGCCTGCATCGATTTTGAAATTTTGATGTAAAATTTTGTTATTATATTCAATGTTGATATGCATCAAGGATGGTGCAAATTTAAGGGAGAGGTGAATGTAATACCCTAGTTTTGAATCCATAATGTAAACATAAATATAATGAGGATATGCATGTAAGACAACACCATATGTGAATTGTTTTACATTTGATTATAATATGAAAACCCTATCACTTGCAAATAGAGAAGGGATAAAAAGAGACAAGGTGCTATGATTTCACAAGTGGGGAAGTGAAGGGGGGCTTGAAGTTTTAGATCCTTATTATCATATTGTTAGGGTTTTGGAATCTCAAAAATCTTTGTGGAAATAAATACATTGCTAGCTTCATTTGTGTGTAACAAACCCTGACATGGCCTTTGCATGGCACTATGGTGGAAAGTAATTGGTCAACTTGTCAGGGTTAAAACTTTCACCTACAAACTATATTTATAATGTTCTTTAGAGCGTTGAAAACCGTTGAAGATCCTTCTATAAACAAACTACACTATGCCCATTTTCCCTTCATTTCATCAAAATAAATGTTGTTCAATGCATGAAACAAGATATTGAAATTCAATACCCCAATTTTCCAAATTCAAGATCTATCCTAAAATGACCCCAATATGGCCATAATTATTTTTCTCCTGCTCCATACATAACCAAAAAGGAAATAAATGTATATTGATCCATTTTTTTATCACACCTCCTTATTTTGAGAGCCTTTTGGTCCCAAAAAAATTTAATTGTAGAAGATGAAGAAAAAATTTCTCGACTTTCTCCCTAGAGTACCACTTTTTTTCCTTTACCGCCATAATTATTTTTCTCCTGCTCCATACATAACCAAAAAGGAAATGAATGTAAATTGATCCATTTTTTTATCATACCTCATTTTGAGAGCCTTTTGGTCCCAAAAGAAATTAATTGTAGAAGATGAAGAAAGTTTTTCTCGACTATCTCCCTAGAGTACCACTTTATTTCCTTTACCAAATGCCCCTTTAACCCACTCCATGAAATTTCTTACTGACCCCTTTTGGTTTTTGTGGTATTATTTTGCAAAACCATATCTTTTGCTAACTCTTCATGTGTAGTTGATTCTAAGTATTTAATGGAAGGTAATAATTTCCCCGTGTTCTTTTTATTGAGTGTAGATGGTTCATATAATTTCAGATTTTTTCCATTCACCATAGAGTAAATGCACATGTATTAAGGTAGACTAAGTCTGTAAGTATTATTTTCTACATGTTCTAACACTTTGAAAGGCCCATATCTTAGGACTTGATTTTCTTTGTTCCTTACAACCTTTCTTTGTTCAAGTGCAACTAGAGTCAGTCCCCTACCATGGATGTCTTCTTTATCCTACACAGTCATTCCTAACTTGTACTTTTCCAACAACTTTGTCAATCCCTTCTACACCTATAAATAGCTCTCCCCTTATTTTATAAATGAAATTTCCACCTTTAATGCATTACTTAAGGATTTTTCCTTCTCTTCTTTAGGGCTTCCATATATAATGTCTAAAGGTGAAGGTGGAAAATATACAAAACAAACTTAAAAGGGGAACTAACTGGAGGAAATGTGGTTTGTCTTGTTATAGGAATGTTGAACATAGATCAAATTTCCATCCCGGGTCCTTGGAATCTTTCAGTTAGAACCTCTTAAAATTTGTACCAATGTCTTGTTCACCACCTATGTTTTCCCATATATTTATGGATGGAAGGTTGTATATCTATTCAATTTTGTATCCATTTTATCCCACAGTATAGTCAAAAAAACATTAATACATCTTGTATCTTAGTAAACAATAATGTTCGTTGGTATTCAAAAGTGCACCCTGTTATCCCCTATCCCAGGGATAACTAATGAGATCATGTCTCGAGGCCCACATGTCCTAGACATGGAGTCACGAGAGCCAGACGACTTGAGCTTGGCCCTAGAGGGCCCATATTTTCTTAAGTGCAACCCGTCTATCAACAACAACAACATCCATCCCACCAGCCTTTCTCCATGAGGTAATGATTCTGGGTATCATGGTATGTGTCACTCTGATTTTCAAAGCATTTGAATGTTTCACTAAACTCTCCTTCATTTGATAACATTTGCTTGGAAATTATTCTCTTTAACTTGTTCATACCTGGGAGAGTGACAAAATGCCCTAGGAAGCTGGTTCCCATTTAGGATGAGTTGCCACTGGGTGGGTCTATGAAAGGCCATCGCCCATTCCTTCCATACTTACCACTTTTCATCATTATTCCTCTCATCTTCCCCTACCTTGGTTCGGGAATTGGGTTTTCCACACTAGGAAGGGTTGTAACTTGCCTTGTGGGAAGAAGGGGCTAAAGGCCCAGAGGGTAAAATTAGATGGAAATAGTTAAAAGCCAAAATAAAACCTTTGAGATGCTTCGCCTAGGGATTCCCGAGAAAGAAATAAAAGGATTCTCAGTAAGAAAAAGGGGACCCATAAGATAAAATAAAACTCAAGGTCTAGTTGGTGGATGGGAGGTCTCATCATGAGCCGACCTATTAGGTCCATGGGCATGTAGCGGTATGACACTACCATCTATCTGGTCACCAAACCAGGGTAGTGGATTTTGGTGGCATAAGGGGGTCTCATCATGAGCCAACCTTCTCATTTCCGTGAAGTGCTTGTGGGTAACACTGTCACTGCTGGCCACCATACCAGGATAGTGTCCCCAACTATTCTCTTGAAAAGAACAAACAATAAGACAAAGAATAAAATTCATTGAATGGGATAGGAAACAATGGAATCCATGACAAGGTGCAACTCACCCTCTACAGAGGCACCCATAGGAAAGATCTACATTTCCATGTTATCACTGCACCCTTTTCCCAAACATCCCCCTTGCACCATTTCACACACTTACATGACCTAGATTGGTCTTCACTTGGGAAACAACCCAAAATTGAGGAGGATTATCCCAATAGGACATCCCGAGACCCTCTCCAAACTTGACTTGTTAAACTACATAACATCTTTGAGCATATGTCTGGGTAAAGGGGGGTTTGAGGCACATGTTTGGGTAATTTGATTATTGGATGTGATTGACATTGCTATTATCCCTGTGAATTATGAGCCCATGGGGGACGTACTTGTTGTTGTTGTAGGACCATGCCCGATGGATAGGTACACATGGGGAGATGATTAGCTCAGACCTCCATGGGGATGAAAGCCCAACAAGTGGATGTTGTGACCCCAACTAGGGGCAGAGAGACACCAAAGGATGGCACTAGGAAGAAGGAAGGAATTTTTCCCCGAGACACTCTCGCAGGGATAGATCCAGGGGGTCTTTCCCTTCCACTATGAAATTGACCCTTGAAGGTCCCTGATGTCATCATGTTGACCCTTGACGCCATCTAGTTAGGGTTTGGCATTTATGAGGATGGTTTGGTGCTAATTGACACATGCAGAAACATTTGAGGCCTCTCGAGGCCTAGCGTTTTGCATTTGATGCCTAGTGTTCCATGCTGGTGGTATAACGTCACCCTAGAAGGGCATGCCATCATCTCTAAAGTGAAATTAGGGTTTTAATTATTGATTTTATGTAAAAACTGGATTTTTGATGTAAATTGGCCATGTCGGCCTTTTATGACCTAAAGGATAATTAAAGGTCATTGATATTGTATAAATAAGAGATAAAACTCTCATATTCTTTCATCATTCACTCATCACATAAGTGGTGGTCTGAAATTCGGCCCTCTTTAAGGTTTATTGGCTGAAATCTAGTGGTGTGCACTTCTTGGAGGAGGCATTTCTTGGTGTATTTTGACAAATTTTCATGTGGAGGATCTTCAACTAGGGTTTTTGCTTGATTATTCTTGGTGAAGTAAGTGGAAAATATGCATTTATTTATTGTGAATGGATTCTTATGGTTAATTTTACTTGTTTCATGTCTAAGATTATGAAATTTCTTGCTTAAAACCCTAGGAGAAAGACGTATGTTACTATCTTTTTCTCTATAGTCTTCCACTTGTTAAAATTTATTGAAAGGCACCTATCTTGAAGTAGATGCTAGAGCCCTACCATTGTAGCACTCTAGTAACCCCACTTCCTTTCCCATTGCATATTTTATTACAATTTGTTCAAGGAAAGGAGAAATCGCTAGGGCCTAACCTTTGTTACTTTCTAGCAATTATCTCTAGGAATTGGATTTTTGAGGCCTTGGGATACCAACACCTTTATCATCCCTTCCATCCCTTTGACATAGCATTGATTGTTATTTTTACTCTAAGATTTGTTTATGCCATTATTGGCTCCATTACCCTAGAAAGGCACTAGTCTACCACTTGCAAGTTTTGATTGATCAAACAAGCACTCAAACTTTTAACCTTGAAGCTTTTACTAACATTTTCTAACCTTAAACTAGACTGATTCCTTAGCTAACTTGCTATTGTTGCTAAACATTTCTTCAACCATACAATCATACATTGATTGAATACATTTTCCTACATAACTTGCTCTTAACTCATTCAAAACTCAATTGTGATAATTGCCAGTCAATCTGCTAGGTAAGTGCTAACTTTGTATGGTGTTTTCTTGCACTTTTGACCACTAGAATTTGTTGTTGTTTCAAAACATTGCTACAACCATCTAACTGCAGAAAATTATCTACAAAAGTGACCTTTCTTTCTAGCTAGACATTTCCAAATTTTCTTATGACAAGATCTTATCATTCAACTAGGTTAAAGCTATTTCTTCTTGTTGTTTTCAAGCACTTTCAAGGCATAATTCTTGTGGCTGTTATAAAAAATTAATTGCTGTTATAAATTGTTGCATTGCTGCAAATTCATATCAGCTAGCTTACTTCTTTAAGGTTCATTGTCTTTATGAAGCACGTGTTAATATTATGGTAGCTGCGGGAGGTATTTAACTCCACGTGTAAGCTTGACGAGAATAGAATATTCCAGGAAGCAAGAAGAAACCCTAATGAGTTGGCTAATAACCCTAGAAGACAAGTAGGCTCAAGAGGATAATTGGTATTAGGTTATTATCCTACAAGAGAAGAATTCGGCCAGAAGAAATATTATATACTAAGTAAATAGACACCTAGAATGAGAATTCGACCCAGGCAGTTAGCCATAATTAGTATAAATACAGGAGGCCAATCTTCATTCTAGTAGGAATTCTCAGAATTGCAGAGAAACACTTGTGCGCACTGCAGTTTCCCAGTTTGTGCGCAAGTTTGGAGGAGAGCTGTCGTTGCAGCTGCTGTAGCTAGAAGATTTTGGTTTTGGCTTGGACTATCTCTTGGTTATGGTTTGGACTATCTGATCAGCTCTTGTTTGGTGTGTTATCCTTGGAGAAAGGTGTCCTACCCTTTGTTTGGCTATCTAGCATAGGGTTTGCTTCCAGAATGATTCTCTGTCAAGGTTAAGGTGCTCGGAGGGTGGCTTCGGCCTATGGTTGGGTGACAATAGTGATATTGTCGATGGTAAAATGAGCACATCCATTATATTCTAACATGTTATGGGCCCACACATCCTTCATTCAGTGTAACCGTTGGAAGGAAGAATAGACATAAGGATATTAAGCTCGTTGAAGAACTGGCGCTAGGGTTTTTAGCAGGAGCAGTCACCAAAGCACTGTCGCTAGGATTACTGGAAGGTGTAGTTGCAGAAACCCTAATCCTCTCGTTGAGGCACCTTAAGTCAATGGATTGATCTAATTTATGGATAGACCAATGTGCCCTAGCCTAGCACATCTCCTGGTACTCTCAGCAAGCTAAGACGTCAGGTTGAGTTTTTGGTCAAATCTAGGGTTGACCAAGTCAAAGAAGACATGACCTACTCCATGAAATCAGAAAACAAGTTAGATGGAACTTCTAACTTTAGAGTGTGGAAGACAAGGATTGACCTCATCCTTTCCAAGAATAAAGTGTTGGATATCGTAAAAGGAAAAATCGTGAAACCAGAGTTTGAAGAAGGAAAAGAGAAAGAACCGCAGAACGTTGCAGTTATGGAAAAGTTCAAAGACGGTGACATCAATGCCATGAGTATCATAGTGGACTCTATAAAAGAC
>SNQJ01S0081422.1:34579-53386 GCA_010110895.2 Picea sitchensis
CCCCTTGCACCATTTCACACACTTACATGACCTAGATTGGTATTCACCTAGGAAACACCCCAAAAATGAGGAGGATTAACCCAATAGGACATCCTAAGACCCTCTCCAAACCTGAATTGTTAAACTGCATAATGTCTTTGAGCATTTGTCTGGGTAAAGGGGGGTTTGATGCACATGTTTGGGTAATTTTATTATTGGATGTGATTGAAATTGCTATGATCCCTGTGACTTATGAGCCCATGGAAGGTGTACTTGTTGTTGTTGCAGGACCATGCCTGACAGACAGGTACATATGGGGAGATGATTAGCTCAGACCTCCATGGGGATGAAAGCCCAACAGATGGATGTTGTGACCCCAACTAGGGGCAGAGAGACACTAGAGGATGGCACTAGGAAGAAATAAGGACGTTTTCCCCGAGACACTCTGGAAGACCTAGACCCAGGGGGGTCTTACCCTTCCACCATGACATTGACCCTTGAAGGCCCCTAACATCATCATGTTGACCCTTGACGTCATCCAGTTAGGGTTTGGCATTTATGAGGATGGTTTGGTGCTAGTTGGCACGTGTGGCAACATTTGAGGCCTCTCGAGGCCTAGCGTTTTGCATTTGATGCCTAGTGTTCCATGCTGGGGGTATAACATCACCCTATAAGGGCATGGCATCATCTCTAAAGTGAAATTAGGGTTTTAATTATTGATTTTATGTAAAAACTGGATTTTTGATGTAAATTGGCCATGTCGACCTTTTATGACCTAAAGGATAATTAAAGGTCATTGATATTGTATAAATAAGAGATAAACCTCTCATATTTTTTCACCATTCACTCATCACACAAGTGGTGGTCTAAAATTAGGCCCTCTTTAAGGTTTATTGGTTGAAATCTAGTGGTGCACACTTCTTGGAGGAGGCATTTCTTGGTGTATTTTGACAAATTTTCATGTGGAAGATCTTCAACTAGGTTTTTTTCTTGATTATTCTTGGTGAAGTAAGTGGAAAATATACATTGTTTTATTGTGAATGAATTCTTATGCTTAATTTTACTTGTTTCATGTCTAAGATTATGAAATTGCTTGCTTAAAACCCTAGGAGAAAGACATATGTTATTATCTTTTTCTCTATAGTCTTCCACTTGTTAAAATTTCTTGAAAGGAACCTATCATGAAGTAGATGCTAGATCCCTACCATTGTAACACTCTAATAACCCTACTTATTTTCCCATTGCATATTTTATTACAATTTGTTCAAGGAAAGGAGAAATCGCTAGGGCCTAACCTTTGTTACTTTCTAACAATTATCTCTAGGAATTGGATTTTTGAGGCCTTGGGATACCAACACCTTTCTCATCCTTTCCATACCTTTGACATAACATTATCATTGCTATTTTTCCTCTAAGATTTGTTGCTGCCATTATTGACTCCATTACCCTAGAAAGACGCTAGTCTACCACTTGCAAGTGTTGATTGATCAAACAAACACTCAAACTTTTAACCTTGAAGCTTTTACTAACATTTGCTAACCTTAAACTAGACTAACTCCTTAGCTAACTTGTTGTTGTTGCTAAACATTTCTTTAGCTATACAAACATACATTGATTGGATACATTTTCCTACATAACTTGCACTTAACTCATTCAAAACTCAATTGTGATAATTGTTAGTCAATCTGCTAGGTAAGTGCTAACTTTGTATGGTGTTTTCTTACACTTTTGACCACTAGAATTTGATGATGTTGCAAAAGATTGCTACAGCCATCTAACTGCAACAAATTCTCTGCAAAAGTGACCTTGTTTGCTAGCTAGACATTTCCAAACTTGCCCGTGACAAGATTTTATCATTCAACTAGGTTAAAGCTATTTCTTCTTGTTGTTTTCAAGCACTTTCAAGGCACAATTCTTGTGGCTGTTATAAAATATTAATTGCTGTTATAAACTGTTGCATTGTTGTAAACTCATATCAACTAGCTTACTTTTTGAAGGCTCATTGTATTATGAAGCACTAACAATCATTTTGGTACTTGGAAAGTGCCCCTTTTTTCCTTGCTGTCTTGTTCTGGGCAGGTACACAATATTATATATTTGCTTCATCTCTACAAGACATAAATAAACCTTTGATTTGAGTGATCTGTGAGAGGGGAAGGATTTCCTTGTGATTACTTGCCTTATCCTTCTCAAAACCCCTAAGTCACTGGGGACATATCCCCTGGGGTAGTCTTGACATACTCCTAAATAGAAAGAGATCTCATATTAAGGTGACAGTGATAGGTTATTCCCAGTTACGCCAATTCTGTATCCACTTGCCTTCGGATTTTGGGAAAGTACAAATTGCACGATAACACACCCAAAATTGTGCAAAGAATAACTATGTTGCTTATGGGTCTTTGTTGGTATTTTTACAAAGCATCAAGAAGCACATTTACTAAATCTACTGAATACCAAAAAATATGATCATGTCCTAGCCATGTCATTACCAAACCTCCAACAAAGTCCATGTATATGTTTTTCCATGGCCTTGTAGGCACTAGCAATGGATCATATAGTTCTTGCTTTCTATAATTGGGCTTGCTAGGAAAACAAAGTATGCATTCTATTATAAACCTAACAACTTCATCTTACATTTTGGGCCAATGTACATACCTTTACAAGTTGGCTATTATTATTTCAACAACTAAATGGCCTACGACTTTGAAGGTATAAGCCTCTCTTATGAGTTGTACTCTTTTTTCTTCTAAACACACAACTTATCCAACTTGTGAAGTAACCCATTTTGGATATGGTAGTTAGGACAACTTTCTCCTTCTTCTCCATGAATCTTTTGACTTTGTAACTATTGGCACTGTTGGAATATCTCCTTAAATCCCTCATCTTTAGTGCACTCCTCTTCGTATGTTTCATGTGTGAAATTCTCGATGTGCATTAAAAGTGCCCTAAGTTGTAGTTTTTGGTGTTAGTTGTCTTAAAATCTTGCCTTTCAATTTATTAGTGTCACCCTTCTTGTATTTGATAATTAGATAAAATCGTTGTAAACATCTCATTCATTTATAATGCCTTTCTTGCCAACCCTTGATTTGTGCTTTCAAGTATTGTAAATGAGGTTGATTATAGGGGGATCACTTGGTGAAAAAAAAATCAAAACATGTGTGTTCACTAACTTATAGAAATTACATCTATTTTTGGAATTTACCACATCTTCTTATTTCTTTAGTGCCCTAGTAGTAAATATGTGGATAATTATTAATATCCCTTATGGAAAGTTTCTCATTTTGTTCCAAAAAATAATACAAAAAATTGAAAATTTTTGGTCCCATATAATTTTAAAAGTCACCTACCCCCACTTTATTTACAATTTGCCAAATTCAAGATCTATCCTAAAATGACCTCAATATGACCATAATTATTTTTTGCTCACCCCATACATAACCAAAAAGGAAATAAATATATATTAATCCATTTCATATCATACCTCCCCATTTCGAGAGCCTTTTGGTCTCCAAAAATTTGAATTCTAAAAAGACAAAGACATTTTTTCTCAACTTTCTCCCTAGAGTACTGTTATCCCTGATTTTTAGGGATAACCAGGAGATCATGTCTCGAGGCCCACAGGTCCTAGACATGGAGTACCGAGAGCAGGATTGACCTGAGCATGGACCTGGAGGGTCCATCCTTTTCTTCTTCCATCAACTTTATCTTGTCACCAACAACAACATCCATCACCTTTATCTTGTCACCAACAACAACATCCATCACCATCGGTTTGGTCTTGTATCAGAAGAGGTTCTTGCTCCATGAGGTAATTGGTCTAGGTATCATGGTATGTGTCACTTTTGATCATTGAAACCTTTAAATATATGCATATGATTCCTTTTATCTCTAACAACTGCTTGGATCTTACATTAGCCCACTTGACCATGCTCTGGGAGATTGATAGGGTATCCTAGCAAGCCTGTGTCCATAGGTCTTGGTTTGCCACTGGGGGATTTCTGAAAAGCCATCGTCCGCTCCCATCATAACACCACTATTTCATCTTATCTCCCACTCACTTATCTCGTTCCCCTTGTCCGGGCATTGGTTTGACTTGTTTGTAGGATTGCACCTTATCTTGTGGGAAGAAAGGGCTAAAGGCCCAGAAGGTAAAAGTAGCTGGTAAAAGATAAAAGCCTACAAATAAAACCTCGAGATGCTTCACCTAGGGATCCCCGAGAAGGCAATAAAGGGCCTCTCAACAAGAAACAAGAGGGACCTGAAAAATAACAAACAAGACCTAGTCAAGAGGTTAGGGGGTCTCATCACGAGCCAACCTATTAGGTTCATGGGTACCTAACAGTATGACATTGCCACCATCTAGTTACCACGCCAGGGCAGTGACCTTTGGTTGCATGGCCAAGGGAAAGGGGGTCTCATCACGAGACAACCTTCTCATATCTGTGAACTTGTGGGTAACATTGTCAGCTCTGGTCACCATGCCAAGGTAGTGTCCTCTGGTTAGCCCTTGAATAAAAAGAAAAAGAAGAAGAAAAAACAAATAAAAGAAAAGAATAAAGGCAAGAATAGGCTTGGAAAAATTGCATCCATGATAGGTACAACTCGCCTTCTACAACGGCACCCACAGATAACATCATGCATCCCTGGCTCTCACTTCACCCACATGTTTGGACATCCCCTAGCCACATCACCTCACTTACATGGCTTGGAAGAAACCTTCCTGGAAACTTCCCTTTTCTTGTGGATACTAGCCCAATAGGACGTCTTGTCTTTTTCTCTAGTCTTGTATTGTAGGTTTTTGTAAGGTCTTTGAGCTATTGACCGATGTATCACGGGTTTTGTGCATATGTTTAATAATATAAATGATGAAATGTGATTGACATTGCTATGATCCCTGTGACTAATGAGCCCATGGAGGACCATGCCCGATGTACGAGTGCCATTTGGACCAATACACATGGGGAGATGATCAGTTCGGACCTCCATGGGGCTGAAGAGCCCACCAGATGGAAGTTGAGACCCCATCAGGGGGAAAAGACAGGACAGTGGTTGATTAGGGTCTTGCACCGGAGAAGAAGAGGACATTCCATCATAGGCACTTTGGCAGAGCCCGACCTAGGGGGAATGACCCCTTTTTAGTGGAACGTTGGCCTTGGAAGGCTCAGGACGTCCCCATCCTCACCATGATGTCATCCAGCTTCATGGATATTTTTGGAGGCAGACTGGGCAGCAGTGGCACGTGTGGCAAGTTGGAGAGGCCCTTGGGGGGCTAACGTTTTTCTCCTGGATGTCTCATTTACCCTAAAAGGGGATAACGCCTCCCTTGAAGGGGCTTTTACCTTTTTTACAACTCAATTAGGGTTTTAATTCAACAATTTAATGTAAAAACAATATTATGGCCTTGTCGACCTTTTTATGACCTAAAAACTAAATTAGGTCATTGATACACTATATATTGAGGACTTTTAGCCTCATTTTATCATAACACATCACTCACTCATTAGTGAGGTCTGATTTTTGCACCCTACTTGGGTAATTTCGCTGGTTTAGTGAGGCGCACTTGTTGAAGGAAGGCATTTCTTGGCATTTTTGGCATTTCTCTTGAAGGAAGGTTTACAACTAGGGTTTGCATACTATTTCATGGTGATATGTAAGTGTTTTTTTCTGCAAAACTTCTTGATTGAATGGTTGTAGTCTTATATTCTTGCATATGTTTATAATTTGTTGATCAAAAACCCTAGGTGACCAGCACACAAGTAGGTCCTTGTTTCATGTCCCCTAAAAGAGAAATTTTCAGCCATTGAAGAAGGAAGAAAGAGCCTAGCCATAGCTACACTCTTATTGCTTCTTCTCCCTAAGCTAGTCGTACTTTCTGAAGTCAAGAAGGAGGAGACGTCCCAGGCCTAGGTTATCTACACCTAGGGTCATCCTTCTTCTAGGGTTTAGTGATAGAGCCTTGTTGTAGCAACACTCTCCCTCACTGCACTCTCTTGTTTTGATTTATCTTTCTGCTAGCCGTTTTTTCCAAGTTAACCTAAGGAAGGAGGAGAGAGCACGAGGCCTTTCTTTAGCAACACCGGAGTGAGCCTCTTTTCCCTAGGGTTTTGATTATGGGGCCCTACCATAGCAACACTTCAGAACTCTTCCCTCTAGTCCTTAGTCTTCCTGCTTCAACCCTTGCATCCTCCATTAAATTTGACTCCATTAACCCTTAGGCACTGATCTTAGACCTCCAACATTGAAGTGAAAGTGATCAAACAACTCTCTAAACTTTTTGCTAGATTGAAACCCTAACTAACTACTAACCCTAGGAATGTTGACGTCACCCTTGGTTATTTCATGTTGATGCAACAATGTTTCATTTTATAAGCAATTAAATGATGTTTAAAACATTTATTGAATGAGGGATTGATTGGATACATTGATTGCTACATCATCTTGATATTTATTGGTGGAGTAATATTATTTCATTGTTGTATTAACAAACATTGACTTCGTCAATATTTATTGTTATAATTGCTTATATATTGCTTATATCAGATAGTCTTATGAAGTACTAACCCATTGAATCATAGCTTGCATATATTGGTTTGTTGTTGCTTTGTTCCAGGCAAGTGTTCTTCTCTGGGGCTTCACTTCATTATTGGTTGTTTATCTGGGACTATCTGTTTTGGTGGTGACATGTGAAGGGGGAACTTTACTTTTGACTTTTAAACTCTTGCCTCTTCAAAACTCGAGGTTACCGGGGACATCTCCCCTGGGCCTAACCTCCCTAAAGAGAAACAACCTCTCCATCGTGGTGACATTGGGTGGGATAGGTTCTTGTTATTCCAGTTTGGCCTTCTATTTCATAGCCTTTTGACCTAGCTACAAACTGTGCGATAACAAGTACCACTTTATTTCATTTTCCAAATGCCCCTTTAACCCACTCTACGAAAGTTCTTGCTGACCCCTTCTAGTTGTTGTGGTCTTGTTTTGCAAAACCATATCTGCTTCTAACTCTTCATGTGCAGTTGGTGCTAAGTCTTCTATGGAAGGTAAGAATTTCCCCTTGTTCTCCTTAGTGAGTGTAGATGGTGCATATAGTTTCAGGTTTTTTACATTCACCATAGAGTAAATACACATATATTGAGGTAGACTAAGTTAGTAAGCATTATTTCCTACACGTTCTAACACTTTGAATGGCCCATCTATTAAGACTTGATTTTGTTTGTTTCTTACAACCTTTCTTTGTTCAAGTACAACTAGTGTTAGTCCCCTACCATGAATGTCTTCTCTATCCTACACTAGCCATGCCTAAGCTTGTTATTTTCCAACAACTTTGTCAATCCTTTCTACACCTATAAATTGCTCTCCCCTTATTTTATTAATGAATTTTCCACCTTGAATGCATTACTTAAGGCTTTAACCTTCTCTTCTTCAAGGTTTCCATATATAATGTTTAAAGGTGAAGGTGGAAAATATCCAAGACAAGCTTAAAAGGTGGACTAACTAGAGAAAATGTGGATAGTCTTGTTATAGGAATGTTGTACATAGATCAAATTTTCATCCTGAGTCCTTGGAAGCTTTAAGTTAGAGCCTCCTAAAAGTTGCACCAATGTCTTGTTCACCACCTATGTTTTCCCATTTGTTTATGGATGGAAGGTTGTAGATCTCTTCAATTTTGTATTCATTTTCTCCCACAATATAGTCAAAACAACATTAAGAAATCATGTATCTTCGTAAAAAATAATGCTCATTGGTATTCAAAAGTGCACTGAAAAGAATAATTTTGTTGCTTCTAAGCTTTTTGATGGGCTCCCTATATGGTACATTTCTAGCCTATCACAACTTCATTTACCTATCCAGAACCCTACTTAAACCCTATATCTATCACAGGAAATGAATACTTTACTAATGATGGGCTCTTAGATTTCTTTATATGCTTCAGATTGCATTTATTTCTTTTCGTATCTGTAAATATGATCTTAAGGAGTCTTTGGTTTGTTATAATTCACTTGTTATATCCCAGACCTTTTCCCATTATGTGCTAAACCTTAGAAATGAGGGCTCATAATTTTTAAAGAATGAGGAAGCAATGATTTGAAAAGGTTTACCAATGAGCTCTTTGGATCAATGTACCTATGGTCAAATACTTAGTATGGTAACAACACATTAACCTCAGTCACATGTTGAGGAAGGAATCAAGGAATTAATGCCTAAGCCAACGTGGAATAGATCATAAATGTCTAACTTGCTTCCCATGAAAATCTTGGATGGTGTTGTGGGAATCTATGCATTCAGTTTCATCCTCAACATCTTGATTATGGAATTATGAACCTCATGGGAGCAGTTTCAGCTCTTGGTCTAAGAATCCATAACTGATACAACCAGATTCAACCACCAGAATAGAGACGAATGCATTTGGAAATCAATATGGAGTTTCCTCTTATGCACAACATCTCGTTTTAGTTTTTAAATGTTCCAAAGTTTGTTAGTGGATGCATTTGGAAACCAATATGAAGTTTCCTCTTATGAAACATCTCATTTTAATTGTTAAATGTTCCAAGTTTGTTAGTGGATGCATAAGTAACAAAATGAACTAACAATGCATTTTGTTTCTTAATCTAAAATTGGCATAAATCCCAACATTTTATATATGGGAGAAAAAAACTTTGTAAAGAAGTTGGTATTGAGTGAACTAGTGAGAAGAAGATTGAGATTAAAGTTATATAGAACACTTCTATTATATTTAATGAAAAAATTGAGCTTATGCTGTAACATCATCTATATAATTCCTTAATGCAGCTAGAACCCATGAGCAAGGGCCCACTTAGAGGTACCATTTCCTCTTTTGTGGATACATAGCCCCAAGTCAAGGGTGGTTTGTTGCTTATATCTGGAGTGACATATCTATGGTTGGGAGGAACGTCTGTCCCTTGTAGTTGGTTGCATGTTTAATGCTTAAAGAAGAGTGATTATCTCTATGTTTATTTCCTGTTCGTATAGTATTTATTGTTGATGAGAACTTTGAACTCTATATTTTCTATATGTTCTTATGAGTTTTTGTTTTAATGTGTTTCTTGGTTTTACAAGTGTTGTTAGATGCATGATAGGTAGACATGTTGTATTATATTTTATTTTATGTATCAGAGCCAAGTTTTTGCAGTGATGTGTCAAGACGGGTGGTATGTGTATGTTACAGTTTGTTATCAAAGCATAGATTTTATGTAGTGTTCCTTAGAGAGGGTTATGGGTGCGCTACAATGAGCTATATCATAGTTGAACATAGTGGTTTTATTGTAGCGCACCTCGGCTAGAGGTCGGGGTGTGTTACAGAGTGGTATCAGAGAGATGGTTTACAACACTCGAGTTGTATGGGCCAGAGATAGTGCATAAGAAGGGAATGTGCAGACCCCCCTTCATGGCGAAGTGTAGTAGAAGTTCTAAGATTTGGTTATTTATCAGGTTTCAGAGCCAACATAATCGCACAGAGCTCTGTACAGTTTAAGGGAGAAAGCCAGATTTGAATATGGAACCATAGGGGTCAGTGACATCACGATGACGTGGGGCCATGTGACAATGACATGGTAGTAGTGACATGGACTACCACATTCGGGGTAGGATGATAGGCCATGGCAACAAAATGGTAGGTCTAGTGGTGAGATAGTTTTAAACCCACAGATATATGGACCGTTCGATCTAAGAGATCAAGATTTTTCAATCGCCAGATCTCTCGAAAGGACATTTCGAAAAGGTATATTCAGAAAGCCTGACGGCATAAGCCCGAGAGGATGAGGACATTCCATTGCATCTGGAGTAAATCCTGGTCGTCCATTGGAATTCGGGTTGCGGATAAATCTAGATGCATGCCAAAATGTCATTTTAACGGGAGGAGCCCACGAGCGCGAGCCTGAAAGCCTGCCGAGATTCTCATTTCGAGAATTCTGACCAACTAAAGATTGAGCATCTTTGAGCCTAAAGTGAATCTAGACTATTAGATCCAATATTTTCTATTCGTTAGATCCTTTGGAAAGGTGGCTTCAAAAGAATCCGTTTGGAAACCCCAGTTGTGATTGTTGTTTATTGTAGATTTGGGAGGTATTCCCACAAGAGGCCAAGGTGTCAAGCATGTGGGAATCTTCATTGGCACTAGATCAACCTTTCCCTTCAGTGAAATCAGCCCTGAAATGAGGCTATGGCCTCATGGGAAAGTTGATGGGTTTTGTGGGCTTGTGATGGCGTGCCACACCCACAAAGATGAATAAAATATTCTAATTAATTGTTGAGTTTAGAAGGGGTGCCTAAACTCATTCATTGGACTTGTATATAAAGGAGAGAGGTCATTGTGAAATGGAGTTAGCATAAGTGAGTGAGCACTTGTGCTAGGAGGCTTGGTGATTTCAGCAAAGGGATATTATGCAATGGTGGCAAATCCATCCTAGGAGAGAGGAAGTCACAAAGAGCGAATTGTACGAAGGTGTCCGTACAATTTTTTTGTACTTGTACACAGGTTGCATGAAGGTGAATCATGTATAAACACGGGTTATAGTGGGCACAATCGCGTATGTACGCAGGTTGTAGTAAGGTGAATCACGTGTATGCGGGTTGCAGTGAGGCACAACCACATATGTACGTAGGTTGCAGTACGGTGAATCACGTACAACCGTAAAAGGTTTTCTGGGCAAGGGAAGGCTCGTATAGGCTGACATCAGTAGGTTGTACAGGTGGTCTATAACAAATTTGTGGGCATAAGATATTTCCAGGGATTATTGGAGGTTTGATTCTTTGATTTGTATGGTTATTGGAGGACAAGGTTGTTCTCAGATTTTTGGTGGATTTATATTGGTTGGGAGGGATGGTTTTTCTCTTAGAATTTATGAAATTAACAAGGTTACATAACATAAATTTGTGTCTCATATGTGTTGATAATTCATTTATGATCTTGTTGTTTCTGGCATATATTTTTAGTCAATAAATTTCAGTGTAAAATTGTTCAGTGATAACAACTAGGGTTTTATTGTTAGCTCACTAGGAAGCAATTTTCAGATCTGAAAATTAGTCACATAGAGTTGCATGTGAAAATTGACAACGATCTTGTGTTTCTCAAGTGTCAGATCTATCGGAGTTATGCAACCATGGTAAAGGTCGTGCAGTTTGAGAAACCTGTGTTGATATGGATCGTTGGTCGGCACAATTGTCCATCATTCAATTTGTCAGACAAGCATGTTGTCTTCGGGAGGGCCGGATGTGGAATACCGTGCCACGCCAGATGGCATGTCAACAAAGGGTGTTGGAATGCCACGTCAACTTGCTGAGTCAACGTGCCATGTCCGCAAGGGCAGAAAATTTAGAGATTTTCATGTGGCAGCTGGGTATAAATGGGACCTGCAATTGCTAATAGTAAAGGTAAATATTGAGAGGGATCAACCAAAGGCTGAGGATGAATCTTGATTGTCTGATGGATGTTGAGAATCGATCTCGACTGTCCATTAGAGATCAACGATCAAGAAGGTCTATGTGGAGAATGTTGTGGGAAGTGGCAAACCAGATAGTGTTGTGGGCTGCGGATCGCAGAAGAATTTGCGTAAGAAAAGTGCCACCCCGATGGAAAATCCTGATAGAGTGAGCCCGATAGCCTCACAGGCTGCGGACTTCGGGAAGAAAGTTTGCATATGTAAATTTTCCTTTCTGAATGGAAAAAATCCTGAACACGAAGGCCCGATAGTGTTGCAGACTGCGGATTTCGGGAGGAAGCTGTGGATTGGAAACTTTTCATTCCGATGGAAAAAGATTTCAATAGCGAGAGCCTAGTAGTTTAGCGGGCTGTGGGATTGGGGAGAATTGGTGTGTATGTAAAGTTTCCACCCTGATGAGAAAAGTCCGATAACGCGCACCTGATAGCCTTGCAGGTCGCGAGCTTCGGAAAAGCCGTGAAACATGTTAACGTCAACATCTCGATAGGCGAAGTCCGATGGAGGGAAGGTAAAAAAATAAGCATTGTGAGTTAAGCATTATGATGGGAACTCTGTGATAAAGAGATCCCAATAATGTTACGGGCATGAAATCCCGAAGGCCTGTTTCCTACAATATAGAGTAGGACATGTCAGTCCGAAGGTGCAAGATAGGTCCATGTGGATGCCAGTGGACCGATGACATCAGTTGTAGTGTACGAAGCAAGTACACATGGAGGCCACGTAGACTTGATGACACCATTACAAGGAAATTCCCAAGAAATTTAAAAGGGTATAACCTTCTACTTAGAGCACATAATTAAACAAAAGAATAGTTGTTGGAAAGCTATTAAAGAGAAGAATCATCCCTTGCATTCAGATTTATGATTGGAGCATCATAATTCCCAGGAAAGAAGAAAGAATATCGTTGAGGGATTAATGAGGCAAAATGATGTATAATTCTTAGATTGATTTAATGTAACATATTTTTTTTAATTGCTTAAAGATTTTGCAAAATAAGCTTCAGATAGAGCAGAAAATGTGCAACATGAGGACCAGAGATATGGAATATGCTCAGGGGTCTCTCACCCAAGAGGAGGAGGTGAGAGGGCTCCATGTTAGCGTGAGAAATGATGGGACTGAGTTAAATGGGCATAGAAGTCGAGTGGGGAAAATAAAGCTAGTTGAAACTGTGAGAAGCATGTAGAAGGAAATGCAGAGATATAGAACAGATATTAAAAGGATAATGCGAACTCAAGAGAGCTGTCACAAAGTCTAAACATGTTGTCGAAACAAGTCAACGAAATCTCTGGCACAAAACAAGCAGCCAATGCAGGTACAATGGATATACATGGAGATGCAAAGCATAATGCATGAAAGTTGGTTTGAATATCAGGTAGAGGGGTTTGAACCTGTTATTAAGGATGAGTAGAGACACTTAAAGAAAGAATGTTATGTCAAGATTTATCACAAGATGAACAAGGGTTAGGAATGAAGGAGTTGAGATATGAATTCAAGTTCAATCATGCAATATTGGAATCCAAGAAGCTTGCATTATGATCAAAAGGGACATTGTGCATATGTGGAAGTAAGGTGCATCGTCTAAAGGGATCGACTTATGAATAATTAGAGAAATACACCCACTGATTGTTATCAAAGTAATGCAGTTGAAGCATGGTATATGTATAAGAAGATCAAGGGTGAATTAATGAGGGCTCATGCACTCTAAATAATTCCATAGATGCATAAAGAAATGAATTATGTGTAGAGTTGATCTAAAAGGGTGTAATCAAACTTCAATGAGGGGTATTCCATAAATTGAAGTAGATTCTAGGACTAATCAAAGTCCATGAATAACTGGAGCTAGTAGAAGAAGGTATCATAAGGTGGATTCCAAGCTAGATGGGTATATTGCAACACTCAAGGAACGATGACAACAATGAAAGGGGATTGTTGGTGCATACTGAGAATGTTGAGTGCATTTCAAGGATATCGAGTGCATTCCCAAGGTAGAATGGGATGACATGTCAAGAAGAACGCAAGCAGGGAAGTGGTTTTTGGAAAAGGAATTCCTAAGAAGACACATGCATAAGAAAATGGTTCCATGCTTGACATTGTATGCAAAAGAGATGGAACCTAAAAAGAAAACCATCTCACTGGGAAAGGAATTATTGAGAAAGGATACAATGCTTTAAATTCCCAATTGAGGTTACAATGGGATGTAAAATGATGTTAACTCCTTTGAGGCAATCTCTATGAAGCTAGAAAGAAGATATGTAGGAAGCATTCTAGTATGTTGGAGTTTTGACTAAGGGAGTCAAGTTTGAGGCCAATTAGATAAGTGAGGAGAAAGAATGGTATAGGTACCAGAAGTGCTAAAGAGTTTAGACAGGGTAAAGTTGAGTTAGATTGATCCAAAAAAGCATGTGGATGTTGAAGATTTAGTGTCAATAAGACATAATGTCTGAAGAATGTAACTCATGTTATTTTTGTGCTTAACTTGTCATTGTTTTGGTTTGTGATGAAGCATAGAGTCAAGTATTATGAGGCATTGCTAGGATGGTTTCATTGGTCATATGATTACTCCTAGCATTCAACCAACATGTAAGTAGAAGTAGGTAGGCATTTGCATCCATTGTATATACCATTGCATATCATGTTAGCATATTTGTAGTTATGTTTTCATATTGTCTTGATTCATTATGTATATATGTATGCTCATAATCATATGTTAGACTAGAGATCCTTTTATTTGTTTATTTTATCATTTATGAACGAGCGGTGATATCACCACCCTAGGGATTACTGATATCTTTTGTTGAGATTTAGCCGACATAGGTCATACTAGAGATGTTGAGGTTCTCATGCGCTCTAGGGTGAGCACATGTCCTCGAGTTGGAGCCAAATGTTATCCCCTAGCCTAGGGATAACTAAGGAGATCACGTCTCGAGGCCCACAGGTCCAAGACATGGAGTATCAAGAGTCAGACGACTTGAGCATGGCCCCGGAGGACCCCTCTTTTCTTCAGTACAGTCCACGTATCACCAACAACAATATCCATCACACCAGCATGGTCATGAAGTAGTAGTGAGTCTTTCTCCATGAGGTAACAAGTCTGGGTATCATGGTATGTATCACTCTGTTTTTTGAAGCACTTGAACATGTTGTATTGAATCCTTCTTCACTTCATGATGTTTTCCTGGAAATTATGCTCTTTGCTTCGTTCATACTTGGAAGGGTGACATGGTGCCCTAGTAAGTTGATTTTCCTTTAGGATGGGTTGCTACTAGGTGGATTTGTGAAAATTCATCGTCTGTTCCATCCATACTTACCACTTTCCATCTTTATTCCTTCCATCTCCCTTATCCTTGTTTGGGCATTGGGATTGGCTACACTAGGAAGGGTTGTACCTTACCTTGTGGGAAGAAGGGGCTAAAGGCCCAGAGGGTAAAAGTAGCTGGCAAGAGTTAAAATCCAATGTTGAAACCTTCGAGATGCTTTGCCCAGGGATCCCCGAGAAAGTAGTGAAAATATTCTTAGTAAGAAAAGGGGACCCATAAGATAACATAAACACTCAAGGTACTAGTTGATGGGTAGGAGGTCTCATCACGAGAGGACCTATCATGACCATGGGCATGTAGAGGTATGACACTACCACCTATCTGGTCACCAAGCCAGAGTAGTGGCTTTTGGTGGCATAGCCAAGAGAAAGGGGGTCTCATCATGAGCCAACCTTCTCATTTCCATGAAATGTTTGTGGATAACGCTGTCACCTCTGGTCATCAAGCCATGATAGTGGCCCTCAACTATTTCCTTGAAGCACAAGAGCAAAATATCAAAAGAAATAAAGCTAAGAGTAAAAGACAATGAATGGGCTAGGAAACAATTGCATTCATGACAAGGTGCAACTCGCCCTTTACAAAGGCACTCACAGGTAAGACTTTACATTTCTCTGTTATCACTTGCACCCCATGCCCAAATATTTACCCTATGCCACCTCATACACTTACATGACTTGGACTATATCCCACTTGGGAAACACCCTAAACTTGAGAGAGGTTAGCCCAATAGGACACCCTGAGACCTTATCCAAACCTTACTTTTCAAATTGCATAACGTATTTGAGCATTTGTTTGGGTTAAGGGGGTTTGGATGCACATGTTTGGGTAATTCAATTATTGGATGTGATTTACATGCTATGATCCTTGTGACTTATGAACGCTTGGAGGGTGTACTTGTTGTTGCTGCAGGACCTTGCACGATGGACAAGTGCACATGAGGGAATGATTAGATCGGACCTTTATAGGGATCAAATCCCATCGATGGATGCTGAGACCCCAGCCAAGGGGCATGACATGGATTGAAAACTTGCACCAGGAGAAAGAAGGACGTTGTCTATGGAGGCACCTTGGCAGACCTAGACCCATGGGATCTTGGTCCTCCCACATGGACGTCAGCCCTTGAGGGCCCTGGACGTCATCATGGATACCCTAGATGTCATCCAGAACTAGTCTTGTCATCTTGGACGACATTTATGAGGCATTGGCACATATGGGCAGGGTTTCAGGCCTTTGGAGGCCCAACGTTTCACCTTCCCTGCCCAATGTTCCATACTTGGGGCTCAACGTCACCCTAGAGGGGTATGAAGTCACCCCTGGAGTGATTATTAGATGCAAATTACTTTTATTTTGTCCATATTTAATTTGTGTAAAAAACTGGCCAGGTCGGCCCAGTAATTATGACTGAAATTAATTTTAGGTTAAATTTCTATAAATAAGCAAAAAGTGTTGTTCATTTTCATAACAACTTGTCCTTGGAAACAATAGGTCTGAAATTTGCGCCCTATTAGGGTTATTGGATGAAATTGTGAGGCGTCAATCTTGTTTAAGGCTTGTGTTTGCAACTTGGATCAATTTTTGGAGTTTTATGGTGATCTTGCATGGTATACTCATGATTATTCTTGGTGCAAGTAAGTAGAATATGCATTTTGTCATCTATTGAATGGTTTAAGGTATGGTTTTATTTGCTCATACAAGATTATGAGATTGCATGGTGTATTTAATGCTTGAAGTAAGAAACTTAAGTTGCTACTTTCTTACTTTTTATTTGTCAAGCTTTCACTAAACTGATCTAGTAACTAGTGAAACCCTAGAGACCTAAATTGCTAGCACTCTAGAGGTTTGCATTTGGTTATTGTTTCATAAGTTCTACTCCATAGAAAGGCTAAGGAGAGCAAGGCGCTAGGGCTTATAAGTGCCTACACCCTAGTACTTTGTCTCTTAAGGTCAAAATATGGGAGGACTTAAGTTGCTACTCCTCCTAGACTTTTTCCCTCTTAGACTTTTGTGTATCATCATTAATTTGCAGCCTTAGAAGGAGCCACCCACATTGACTCTATTTACCCCTAAGAGGCACTAATCTTCAACCCTTGTTTCTTGAAAAGAATCATCAAACTTCAAACTCAATCTCTCTACCTGATACCCTACTAACCTAAACTAACTTGCTAACCTAGTCTAGCAATACTAACCACTAAGATATTGTTGTTATAATCACTGCTACAACCATCATTGTGTAGCCTATTCAAACTTGTTTGACCTCTTAAATCAATCTAGAAATTGTATAAGGCAAGGTACAATCAACCAAGACTAAAGTGTGCATCAAATTCCTTTTCTAAATACTTTTATGAAGATTTTACTACTGTTGTCATTACTTTATTTTGTTGTTGCTACAATTATCATTGACAACATGTTAGAGTTTACTTTCTGATTGACATATATCTAGAAATTATATGAGACAAGTGTTATCATTTCAAGACTTCGCAATATCTTGTTATATTGTCTATTCAAGTACATTTTCCGGATGTTATTACAACTGTCATTAATTAATTAGTGTTGCTATATATTTATCACTTGCTTCATACATGGATTGGTAGAAACCATCTCTATAAACTTGAAGTCTTGTTGAAGCATTCATCATCGCTGTTGTTGCCATAACTTTTGTTGTTGTATTGGTAAGGGGCAGGCACACTTTATTCTCCTTTGCCTCATCCAACAAGACTTAAGTCTGTTTTGAGTGACCTAGAGAAAGGAGTGATTAGCCTTACCTTTTCCCTTTCCTCATACCCCCTAGGTCTTGGGACGTCTCCCTTGGAGTGGATTTATCCTTCTCCTAAACATAAAGGGGTATCCTATTGAGGTGACAGTGATAGGATTACCCCCGTGTTACGCCAATCTTGTCTTAATCTCCTTGGACTTTGGGAAAGTACAAATTGTGCGATAAAAGGTACCACAAGTGCTGAAGAGTTTAGACATGGTAAAGTTGAGTCAGATTGATCCAAAAAAGAAGTTGGATGCTAAAGATTTAGTGTCAATAAGACATAATGTCTGAAGAATGTAAAATGACCAAGTATGTTTTGGCTAGAAAGTGCTCATGGAAGCGAGCAATCATGCATAGTGATTACAATAAGAGCACAAAGGTTTACATGAATCCAGTGAGATTCGGGAATAGCCAAGGATAGAATTTTTTTTTGGAAAGGATAACAGAGGTTGATGCAGTTGTTGTAGCAACAATTATGATATGACCAGCTGGAAAACCATATACAACACATGAAGCTATAATGGGAAAGTTGAGAATGAATTTTGATGCATATAGATATGCATTAGCGCATGTGGAAATGTTTGAGAATGCATATAACACGTTGTAGACTAGGAATGATCTATGAATATATGTGAAATAATGAGGTTATGTTAGTTGAAAGTTGCTAATCATGGATGTTGTGTCCAGGGAAAAGGGGAGTTTATTGCACACATTTAAGTGTTGGAGATGTTGTTGTTGATAACCATCCATATGAAGAAAAATACGGATGGAAAAATGATGATTAAAGGGATTGGTAAAGGAATCCTACAAGCTTATGAAAGATACCAACTGAACTTGTAGCATCAAGTAATTGATAACAACCATGTACATATGCATTTGGTTTCTTATAATGCATAATGTTGAAGGGGATTGAGGTAAGAATTCACTTAGTTAATATTAAGTATTTGAATTGATGTAAAGGATGAGGGCCTTGAGTATACAAATGTTATTTAATGAGCATTTATGAGAAATTTAATTACATGTGTGTGATTCTGGGTATGAGATCATAACCAAGTCAAGTCAGGAGACATATTCTTGCTATAACATTGAAATCCAACAAAACTAGCCATGTGTGAGGCCATGTTGTAGTTGGACATATAAGGGCTATTGCATCATACAAGACCTTGAAGTGCCTACCTATTAGGTAAGGACGCCATTTCTTCAATGCATGTAGTATTGCCATCATTTCCTTTTCATAAATGGGTTTGTGTAAGTCTCTTCCCTTGAGTGGTCGACTTTCAAAAGCCAGGGGCCTTCCTTC
>SNQJ01S0081422.1:53396-69479 GCA_010110895.2 Picea sitchensis
AGTCCCTCGACTACCCCACTTCCCTTCCAGGGCTTCAGCAACAGGCCGGACCAAAAGTCTCAGAGTGTTGTAGTTGCAGTCTAGCACCTTTAGGAATCAATCCCCAACAATTCTCTCGCTCAGAGAATTGCTCACGGGCTTGACAACCCGCTTCTTTAATCCTGCTCCAAGCTAACCAGGTACACCAACCAAAAAGGGCTATGGGAACATGCTCCATAATGGTGAAATGGATGTCTCAAGGATAACTGAATGCATGAGTGAAATGGTCATGGAATCATTGATTGGATAACTAAGTGTGGAAGAGAATCACTGTGAACTCTTCGTGGAAGTCATTGTGCGAATAATGGTGGTCGGGCTACTGGTAAGGTATCCGTGAGAAGTCACCAAATGAGCTAAGTTCCTCCATGATATGAATGCATGTCCCCAACTTGACACTTGTCATATCGGAAGTTACTTCAGTCCACTTGTCCTTAACTTTAGAACTTAGGATAAAATAATTATCCATACTTTATGTTTTAGGAAATATTAATATAATATTCCCTTGAATTTTGGCCCTCCCTTTCCCTAACTGGTGAAGTTCAGTCCCCCATCTCTTTTATCGTGGTCGGTCTGCACACAATGATGTATTTTATATTAATCATGAGTCATGTACAAAGTAGGCGCATTGGCCTTTGACATCTAGGCGTTCCGGCTTAATACCAAAACATAAGCATCCCAACTTATAATAACCGGCTCACCAGCCTATAACACATATCATATACACGAGGCTCATTGTCCTCTATACTGCGCACACCTTAGTTATTGCGTGCGGTATCCTGGAATGTACATATTACATCATTTTACTGCGCAGTTCATGCGCGCACTATGCCACATGACGTGCATTACCAATTGAGGTCAAAACAACTCACCAGCTTAAGTACATTTATATTATATTTACAATTGGGTTCAACCGAGGGATATTACAGTGAAACTGATGCTTAAGACTAATGGAAGACCTGTGTGATCTCCCCAGTGATTAGGGTGTCTCTCAACACCGAAATCAAACACTGGTGTATTCCTCCTGGAATCCACTTAGCTATCTCTTCTGAGATGTGCCTCTCTCCTCAATGACAAGTCAAAATATGCATAATGATGAATTAGGTCGCTTTACCTTCTCTTATAGTTGCCTGAAACCCTAATTCGTTGTTGACTCTATTTTTAGCTCGCTTGTTTTATTTTTAGGTCAAGTTGGCTTAAAAGCGCTTTTAGCCGCTTTTAGTCCAATGCCACTTTCAAATTATAACACCCTTGGTTGGAGTGACCTCTAGTAACCCTATTTACCCCTTTCTGGCCCTGGCTATATTTTAACACGGTTGTTTAAACCATTAAGCCTCCTCTCTGGAGCTCCTATTTGGAAAGGGACATTACACCACCAAACCAAGTATTTGACCATATGTACGTTGATCCAAAGAGCTCCACTCTAGTATTCTCATGCTCTGTAACTGGATCTTCTTCATGATGTTCTATTGATATATCTTGGGGATCCCTAAAATCCTCTATACTTCTATGTTCCTCTAAAACCTTATGCACATTGTTCTCCATTTCATCATGCTTATCTTCCCCAACAATCTCATGGTCGTTACCTTCAACTGATACTAAAGGTGTTTCAAAGTCAATAGCTTTTAAACGCACATTTGTATTGGAAACATCTTTCTTGTCCTCAACAAGTTTTTGATTCAATTTTGAGTTTTGCAATTGAAGCCTATCAATTGTTTTGAAGCAATCTAAGATATGGAGGTTTCCTTAGCAATTGAGAGTTGCATGTTGGAAGTGTTTTATGTTTACCTTTTTGTTTGCACCTTTCTTTGATGGATGATGCCTATGTCACTCCCTCTTGGATGTTGGTCTCCACAAGTTCTATCATTTGAAAATCAACATCTTCATCTATTTTATCTTTAGGTGAAAAGGTTTAATTTTCCTCACATGAATTTGACCCCAATTCAACAACTTCAGGCATTGGTGACTTCCCTTTTTTGTTCAGAGTTCTAGCCTCCTTATGTTGAGTTGACTTCAATGCAATGGAAGCTTGGATCATACTTCTTGTCTTTCTAGGAGGGAGTTCATCTCTTTCCGATTTTGATCTTGATCCCGATCCTTCCATAGCATCTTTAGTGGTTGAGGCTTTTCCTTTATTCAATATATTGAGGCTTTGGTGCATAGAGGGTGATAAAACCCTTGCTTTGGGATTTATGTTGACGACTCTACCTTCCATGAACATATTTCAATCCCACCCTCTTTCTCTTAGCTCACTTAAGATAAGCATATTCACCAAAACATGATGGTATATATTGTTGTCAAGTTCTACTCTTCTTTAGGCTATGGTGGCCATCTTTGAGATGTTTTTCAGAAGGAAGAAAGAAAGATTGATGTGTTGTTGATTCTTCAAATGAAGCATAAGTCTAATGTAATAGTAATAAACCATGTTGGATATTCCCTCATGGGTTATGAATTTTTTCTATGAAGGGCCACTTCTTTCCATGGTGAAATAAGCAATCCTCTTGATACTCCTTTCCTGAAATCCTTAATTTGAACCCGAGGTCTTAAAAACTAGCTCCAACTACCTAGTGGAAGCTTGATGTTTTTGGACCATCTTTCTCCATTTCTGCGTAATACAGTTGCCCTGGTAATCGAGGCCTCTATGATCTCAATCCTGAGCTCTCAGACCTCAACATGATCATCCTCAAATGACTTTGCAAACTCCAACGTTAATTGGGGATCACTGTTGAAATTTTGGTATGCTCGTTTAACCATACCATTCACATATGCCACCCCCGAGCACACTAACCTTTACTTAGAATAATTCTGACAATCCTACTCCAGAACCAACAGATAAACCCTAGCTTCAAACTACAACAACAACTCAAGACAAGTAGAGCGCTCCTTCTCCAAGGGTAGTGCACAAGAGAGAGAGTCTCCATATCCACAGAACAAGTACCATACACAAGTGCAGCAGCTGCAACTACACTACTCTCTCTCTCAAACTTGTGCCATACTTAGCAAGAATATCACCAAGAAAATCACCAAGACCTTTGACCCACACCTTGCATGTGAGTGGCTTTGCCACCTTTGCAATATCGTGTTGGCTAGTAGTTCAAATTTCAATTTCTTGCAAGTAAGTAAACATTGCCCCGCCATTTTCCCTGTATTCCCTCCCTTCGCCACTTTGTGGAACTTGGGGATAAGAAAGGACAAAGGATCGTGTGGATAGCATAATTAGGCACTAAATTATTTTATTGTTTAACCACTAAAAAGGGGTGATTGTGGAGGTTACTTGGGGTTGAAGCCGTGGGAGGTTTTGTGGCACGAAATGTTGATGGTTTGGTAGCTGTCGGAGGTATTAACTTCCACGTATATCCTATGACTTAGAATAGAATATTCTGGAAGCAAGTGAACCATTAAACATATGTGTGGAAACCCTAGAAGACAAGTCGACCTAGCAGAATAAATAATATTAGAATATTATATTCATCTCTTGGTCTTGGTCTTGGTCTCTCTCTTCGTGATTTTCTTGGTGATATTCTTGCTAAGTATGGCGCAAGTTTTAGAGAGAGAGTAGTGCAGCTACAACGGCTGCAGTTGTGTATGGTACTTGTTCTATGGATATGGAGACTCTCTCTTGTGCGCTCTACTTGTCTTGAGTTGTTGGTGTAGTTAGCAACTAGGGTTTATCTGTTGGTTATGGAGTAGGTTTGCCGGAATTATTCTAAGGTTAGTGTGCTCGGGGGTGGCATATGTGAATGCATGTGGTTGGGTGACAATGATGTGACATTGTCTATGGTTAAATGAGCATACCAAAATTTCAACAATCACTACCCTAGAATTTTCTGAAGAAATCAAACCACCCAACGAAAGATGACTAGTGCTTATGTATCAGCAAGCAGGGCATCAACATTATCAGGCTCAGCTTGGTTCATATTTCTGCCCATAATGCTATGGGACCTCGATTTTGTTCTACAACAATCTTGTGGAATATGCCTTGGTGCAATCAATCAACAGTAACCTTTGAAATATGTGGAATCGATCACCAGTAACCCTGTAGATATGTCAAATCGGCCAATAGTGTAACTTAATTGACCAGGTCAAGATAATGGTTGTGGATGTAAGAGAATTTATGCTCAGGATTTGTGGTAATGAGGTTTCAATTTGTTAATGAAATCATTCCTTCGGCCAATATGAAGCTCATAAAAGCATGAAATCATGCCCTTGGCCAGTATAGTGGTTCCAAATCATAATCCAGCTCAAGATAGGGTAATAATAGCAGGTTATGACAGCGATTGATGCGATGGGAATGATGGAACAGAAACCAAACTAGTGCAAAATAATTAACACTACATCTCTTGTCATAGAGCGATCATTCTTTTGTTTGTGTATGATTGAGGTCAATCCTGTCATAAATTCATAATCACAATTTTCAAACGTTCAAATCACTGATTTGGAGGGTTCACGCCAAAAATTTTAAATGTATACTATTAACTCAGTTCTGTATAATATGACAGAGCATATGCCATAAGTAAAGCATAGACATGGCCTATGATTCGGTTCTGAAATAAGAAGTCAAAAGCCTTGCAACTGCAATAATTTTGGTGAAGTTACAAGCACACAACGACAATTGGAGTGGCTTTATGTTTAACTGCAGAAGTAGACTAATGTTGACAAGCTTAAAAAGTCTCCATTGAGGCTTACAATCTCATTCACTACAAGATCACATCATGTCATTCAATTCACAATCTTTTGGAGTAATGGGAACACAATTTCAAACCTATAGCTTCACCAAAATATCTATTGTAGGTGATGTGGAATAATGGTTCTCCTTGTATTACTAAAAATGGAGAAAATGTATTGTTGTAGGATGGTAAAGATGTATTCGGACGGCTTTAAAAATGTGAAACCAATTTCTGATTTACAATTGCAAAAGGGAGCCTACATAGACAGCTCGCATGCCATAAATCTGGCCTGGAAATGACAAGTTGGAATTTGTAATGATGAAACCTTTTGTTTGCTTCAAAATAACATTGGCACTTATAATGGGATAAMAATGATTTTGGGATGGATAACCTCAGCTGCAGAATGTCATTAATGGTGACATACCCAAGCTTGTCATTTCAGAACCATAACTTGTCATCACAAATGGTAKCACAATTCAAGCATGTAGCTTATGTAAGTATATGCTTGTGTGCCTTGAAATCACACTAGTGTGTAGCTTGTAACTTAAAGGTTTAAAAATATAGGCTGGAAAATAAAGTCCAAAAATGCTAATATTTGAGATGATGGARTTCTGCAAATGGTAAGGGATTACGCTTGGAACAGCAAGCCTAAAAAATATGTAACAAATTTATGAACTATAGTTACCAAAATACTCAAGTCTCACAACTGGTGAAGTTTTCTTACCAAACCATGAGAGACAAAGTGTCTTGGTAATTTGGAAAATGAAAAGTTATAACTTGAATGGAGTGAAGGGTGGAATGTTGTAGCTAGTTTGACAATAATATGTTGTAGGGATAGAGCTTGAAAAATGGTTAAGTCCTATCAGATATTGAAAATAACAAGCGAGTCTTCCACATTGGAATTGTAATGATACTTGTTATCGCACAATTTGTACTTTCCCCAAAATCCCAAGGCAAGTGGGTACAAAATTCGCATAACTGGAAATAACTTATCACTGTCACCTTAATAGGAGATCCCTTTTTATTTAGGAGAATGTTTAAATTACCCAGGGGAGACATCCCCAGTGACTTGGGGGGTTTGAGAAAGCTAAGGAAAATAGTCACAAGGAAACCCTTTCCCTCTCACATATCACTCTAATAAGAGGCTTATTTTATGTCTTTAGGATGAAGCAAATTAAAAGTATTGTGTACCTGCCCAGAACAAGACAACAATGAAAACAAGGCACTTTCCAGGTACCAGATGATTGTTAGTACTTCATAAGACAATAAACCTTCGTAAAATAAGCTAGTTGATTGTGAATTTGCAGCTATACATCAGTTTATAACAGAAATTAATATCTTACAATAGCCACAAGATTCAAGCCTTGGAATTGTTTGAAAAAGACAATAAAAAGTGACTTTAACTAGGAAAATTGATAGTAAATTGTCACAAGCAAAATTAGCAATGATAGGCTAGCTTTTAGTGGCACTTTTGTAGAGATTTTGCTGCAGTTAGATGGCTGTAGCTTCTTTTGTAACAAGTTTAAATGGTCAAAAGTGCAAGAAAKCCATACACAAACTAGCACTTACCTAGTAGATTCTCTAGCAATTATCACAATTAGATTTTGATTGGTTCTAGTATGAGTTATGTACGTAAATGTGCCAAATTAATGCAAGTTTATATGGCTGTAGAATTTTTTTKCTACATCGGCGAGTTAGCTTATAAATTAGTCTAATCTAGGGTTAGAAAAAGTTAGTAAASGGTTCAAAGATAAGAGTTTAAGTGTTTGTTTGCTCAATCACCACTTGTAAGAGGTAGTCTAGTGCCTTTCTAGGGTTAATGGAGTCACTAATGGCAGCAGCAAATTCTTAAAGGAAATGTAGAAAATGATAATAATATGTTAAGGGATGGAGACGACAAAAGAGGCGTTGGTATCCCAAGGCCTCAAAAATCTTTTTCCAAGAGAAAATTGCTAGAAAGTAACAAGGGTTAGGCCCCAACAATTTTCTCTTTCCTTGAACAAATGTAATAAATTATGCAATTGGAAAAGAAAGTAAGGTTACTAGAGTGCTACAATGGTAGGGCTCTAGTATTTACTTCAAATTAGGTGTCTTTCAAGAGATTTTAACATATGGAAGATTATAGGAAAAAAATGATAACACATGTCATTCCCCTAGGGTTTCAAGATAGCAATTTCATAATCTTAGACATGAAACAAGTAAAAAATAACCATAGCATTCATTCACAATAAAGAAATGCATAATTTCTACTTGCTTCACCAAGAATAATCTAGCAAATCACCCTAGTTGAAGATCCTCCACAAGAAAATAGCCAAAAAGCACCAAAATGTGCCTCCAAGAAGTGTGCATCACTAGTTTCAACCAATAACCCTTAAAGAGGGCTGAATTTCAGACCTCACACTTGTGTGAGTGAAAGATGATGAAAAATATAAGATATTTTTCCCTTATTTATACAATAATCATGACCTTTAATTAAAATTTAGGTCAAAAAAGACTGACATGGCCAGTTTACATCAAAAATCCAATTTTACATAAAATTAACATAAAAAACCCTAATTTTGTCTTTTAGGGATGACGTCATGCCCCTCTTAAGGTGACATTAGGCCCCTTCTTGGAACTATAGGCCTCCAAAGTGAAACGTTAGGCCTCAAAAGGCCTCAGAAGTTGCCACACGTGCCAACTAAGACATCCTCATGCCAAAACCCTAACCGGATGACGTCAAGGCTCCATATGATGACATCTGGGGCCTTCTAGGGCCAACGTCATGGTGGGAGGGAAAGACCCCCCTAGGTCCAGGCCTGCCAAATTATCTCTAGTGGAACATCCTCCCTTTTCTCCGATGCAAGCCTCTGGTATCCCTCTACCCCTGGCTGGGGTCACAACATCCATCTGGTGGGATTTTAGCCCCATGGAGGTCCAAACTAATCATTTCCCCATATGTACCTGTCCGTCAGGCATGGTCCTGCAACAATAATAAGTATGCCCTCCATGGGCTCATAAGTCACAGGGATCATAACAATGTCAATCACATCTAATAATCAAGTTACCCAAACATGTGCATCAAACCCCCTTTACCCAGACAAATGCTCAAAGACGTAATGTTATTTGGAGAGGGTCTCGGGATGTCCTATTAGGCTAATCCTCCTCAGGTGTGGGGTTTTTCTATGTGAAGACCAATCTAGGTCATGTAAATGCATGAGATGGTGTAGGGGATGTTTAGGCAAGGGGTGCAGTGATAACAGGGAAATGTAGGTCTTACCTGTGGGTGCCTCTGTAGAGGGTGAGATGCACCTTGTCATGGACGCCATTGTTTCCTAGCCCATTCAATTCCTTTTTACTCTTTGTCTTATTGTTTTTTTCTTTCAAGAGAATAGTTGGAGGACACTGTCTCGGCATGGTGAACAATGGTGACAGCTTTACCCACAAGCATTTCACGGAAATGAGAAGGTTGGCTTGTGATGAGACTCCCTTTCTCCTGGCTATGCCACCAAGAGCCATTACCCTGGTTTGGTGACCGGATAAATAGTATTGTCATATTGCTACATGCCCATGGACCTAATAGGTCGGCTCATGATGAGACCTCCTATCCATCAACTAGGCCTTGATTTTTATTTTACTTTACGAGTCCCCTTTTCTTGCTAAGAAGCCTTTTATTTCTTTCTCGGGAATCCCTGGGCGAAGCATCTCAAGGTTTCATCTTGGATTTTAACTTTTGCCAGCTACTTTTATCCTTTGGGTCTTTAGCCCCTTCTTCCCACAAGGCAAGGTACAACCCTTACTAGCTTGGCAAACCCAATGCCCGAACCAATGTAGGGGATATATGAGAGGGATAATGATGAAAAGTGGTAAGTATGGAAGGAATTGACGATGACCTTTCATAGACCCACCCAGTGGAAACTCATCCCTAAGGGAACCAACTTATTAGGGCACTCTATCATCCCCCCGAGGTATGGACAAGTTAAAGGGAATAATTTCCAAGCAAACATCATGAAACAAAAGAGAATTCAATGCACATATTCAAATATTTTGAGAATCAAAGTGACACATACCATGATACCCGAACTCATTACCTCATGGAGCAAGACCCACTGCTACTTCAGAGCTAGGCCGATGGGATGAATGGTGTTGTTGTTGATGGATAGGAGGTGTTGAAGAAAAGATGGGCCCTCCAGGGCCAAGCTCAAGTCAATATGGCTCTCGGTACTCCATGTCTAGGACCTGTGGGCCTCGAGACATAATCTCCTTAGTTATCCCTAGGATAGGGGATAACATCTGGCTCCAAATTGGGGACATGTGGTCATCGTAGAGCACATGAGAACCTCATCATCTCTGGCATGACCTGTGACCTGCTAGATCTCAACAAAAAATGATTAGTAATCTCTTGGGGTGGTGATATCACCCCCGAATCACATATGATAAAACGAAATACAAGTAAGAAATCATATATATACAAATGGAAATACAACTAATCTAGCATGATAAGTAGATGTTATATACAATGAATGCAAATGCCTACCTACTTACCTGTAAAGTCAAGTCTTTGCCCCTTGATGGGGTTTGAGGAGGTGTCCACAAACCGGTAATGGATGTCTTCTTCCTTCCAATGTAGATAGATAGTAGGAATTATTAACTGAATTCATTCTGACTCTAAAAGGTCAAATCCAAAACTTTGTGCATCCCTTAATATTGCCAGGCTCCCCCATCTTTGTATCCCACTCTAAAACCAAATCTCCTTTCTTGTAGTCCCCTCCTTCAGAATCAACTTCTTTGTGTAGTCCGGTGTATTGTGTTGAGGGAGGGGGGTGGGGTTCTGTAATTAGTATGTCTTCTTGGTTTGGCTCAGTCAATGAATGTTCATCATCCCCTTTCCATTTGACAAAGCCAATTCCTTTCCTTCTAAACCTTATCAAATTGTCATCTTCTTGTGTAGAAAAATAGTCATCCCAGTATTTAGAAAGGTCACAGGCATCATCAGGATAATCACCCCAACTTGTATATCTTTCTTTCTCCAGAACGATGGAGTGGGGTCCTATCAAAGCACTATCCCTTATGTATGTTTCGTGCAAATGTAATGTCTTGTCACTACTTTGTGTAATGTTGTCCTTGTGATTGCTAGGAAGATTATGGTCACCCTTTCCCTTAGTGCATGTTATCTCATTAATATTGTCTTCTTCTACCAAGGGAAGAGTGGTCCAATATTGAAATAAGCATGGATCTACAGAGTCGTAGTCTCTATGTACATGATTACACCTTTTGATGTGTTCCATTCTCTTTGGCTTGTTATGCAAGGTGATGCAATATTGGTCCCTGACGGGGATAGTTGCGTAGGACAAGTCCATCTGTAGACTTCCGCCCAAAGTAGTAGCCCATTCCCTAGAAAATATCATTCCCCAAGTGTTAGGTATATCGACAACAACGACGTCCATTATGATGGGGAAATCAGGGTAGTACACAAGGTGCACTTGAAGACCTTCCATCAAGTCGTAGACCTCGATACCCCTTGACTCAAATCTATGAACGTCGGTATAAGGCCCTGTAACTTCCATCCCTAATTGGTTCATAACCTTCAAACTCATCATATTGACAGATGACTTGGAGTCAAGCATGCGATTGTGAAGATATAGGTCATCTATTAGCAAGGAAGTGAGAAAGGTTATTTGCTCATTTTGCTCAAAATTACTAGTTTGTAAAAGTGTGGAAGTTTCTTCGAACGATTGTTGGTCTTCTGGGGTTTGTTTTGTCAAATAAGGGATTTCCAACATTCCATGAATCCTTTTGACTTTTTCCATACTAGTGCTAAGGTTGGTCCTATCGTTTCTAGGTTTTGGAAAATGTTGGGGTAGATCGCCAGCATACACCTAAGGCTCTTCAAGCCTTATCCTTGAGTCCTTACTTGTTTGGCCCAAGCATTCAATCCTAGGCTTCCTCATGTCTTGATTTTCTTGGTTTTGATCTGGCGTGAACAAGGTAAATATGGAATCTACATAATTAGATCTCTCATGAGTAGCCTTTGGGTGATAACGTTCAAAATGAGAGTCTTTACATGATAAGGACCTAGGATCATCTTCTTGTCTTGCAACATTTTGTAGGCTCAAAGTGTTCGGACAAATTTGTTCTTTTCGAGCATGAGGTTTTATTGTCTGAGGAAGTCTCATAGAAATAGGATTTTGGGTTTGTGATAGTGACCTTTCTAACTGAGTGATTTCTTCAAAGGTACCTAGATCCTTAGAGGGTTCATGTTGTTTTGAAAAACTTAAGGCATCTTTCATGTTTGAGAAACCTGTGCTCCATTTCCTAGGGAAAGTATTATTTTCTTCCTCTAGAATCTCTGGGAGATCATGCTTTAGTCCTCCCATGCTTTCCTTATTTAGCTCCCAAATGTCATCATTGTTCAAAAAATTGACCTGATGGATGGAGTCGTTGAACTTAAGATTCTCTTCAATCTTGCAAGAAACATCTTTTGCTTCTTCTAGGCTTATAGGAAATTGATTCTTGAGGGTAAATTGTAATCTTCCTTCTAAGGAGTTTAGATAGTGTTGGAGAATAACACTCTCTTGGTGAAAGTTGGCCTCAAGTTTGCTAATGAAAGTGTTGAACCTATCATTGAATTCCCTAACATCTTTGTCACTTTGCTTGCAAATTTTGAGGTATTGAAAATAAATAGAGACCATACTTTCTACCTTACCCCATCTCCTCATGAAATCATGTTCCAAATCTTCAGGTGTTTTGAGGCTTCCACTTGGGAGTGTGTTAATCCAATTCCTGGAATTTCCGATGAGTGAGTTAAAGAAAAGTCTCATAAACGTTTTAGGATGTTCTTCTCCAGATTGATGGAATTCATAACCCTCACAAAATTTAGTCCAATGTGTGTTTCCATAAGATCCTACTTCTCTCAGGAATTTTGGGTATCCAGGAGTCGGATTCTTTCGGGAGATCATGTAATCCCCCTTGGATATTAGCCAAGTCCAAAGGGCCAAAAAGTTTTTTGAGAGACCATTTAGGAGAAGTTACAGGGATGACATGGATAGGAGGAAGATAGAGTGTATACTAACGTCCACTATGAGTCGTTATTAGTGGTGTCGCCAGACAATCTTCAGGAGATTATCAAAAAAGGTGAGGGGAGCACCCTCAGTGGAGTCGCCAAATAATCCTTCTAGGGATCATCAAAGAGAAAAGAGGGAATCAGCCTCAGTGGAGTCGCTAGGTAAGCTTTGTGACATAAAGGATTTTGGATAAAGGCTTACCGAAAAAGTGTCGTTCAAGGAAAATTGACTCGATGATCCCCGGTAATGGCGCCAAAATGTTATCGCACAATTTGTACTTGCCCCAAAATCCCAAGGCAAGTGGGTATAGAATTGGTGTAACTAGGAATAACCTATCACTGTCACCTTAATAGGAGATCCCTTTCTATTTAGGAGTATGTTTAAACTACCCCAGGGGAGACGTCCCCGGTGACCTGGGGGGTTTGAGAAGGCTAAGGAAAATAGTCACAAGGAAACCCTTTCCCTCTCACAAATCACTCTAATAAGAGGTTTCTTTTATGTCTTAAGCATGAGGCAAATGAAAAGTATTGTGTACCTGCCCATAACAAGACAACAAGGCAAACATAACACTTTCCAAGTACCAGATGATTGTTAGTACTTCATAAGACAATAAACCTTTGTAAAATAAGCTAGTTGATTGTGAATTTGAAGCTATACATCAGTTTATAACAGCAATTAATATCTTACAATAGCCACAAGATTCAAGCCTTGAAATTGATTGAAAAAGACTATAAAAAGTGACTTTAACTAAGCAAATTGATTGTAAATTGTCACAAGCAAAATTAGCAATGATAGGCTAGCTTTTAATGGCACTTTTGCAGAAATTTTGCTTCAGTTAGATGGTTGTAGCTGTCTTTTGTAACAGCAGCAAGTTTAAATAGTCAAAAGTGCAAGAAAACCATACACAAACTAGCACTTATCTAGTAGATTCACTAGCAATTATCACAATTAGATTTGTATTGGTTCTAGTATGAGTTATGTAGGTAAATGTGCCAAATTAATGCAAGTTCATATGATTGTAGCAATGTTTTGCTACAGCAGCAAGTTAGCTTATGAATTAGTTTAATCTAGGGTTAGAAAAAGTTAGTAAAGGGTTCAAAGATAAGAGTTTAAGTGTTTGTTTGCTCAATCACCACTTGTAAGAGGTAGTCTAGTGCCTTTCTATGGTTAATGGAGTCACTAATGGTAGCAGCAAATTCTTAAAGGAAATGTAGCAAATGATAATAATATGTTAAGGGATGGAGAGGACAAAAGAGGCATTGGTATCCCAAGGCCTCAAAAATTATTTTCCGAGAGAAAATTGTTAGAAAGTAACAAGGGTTAGGCCCTAGCGATTTTCTCTTTCCTTGAACAAAATGTAATAAATTAAACAATTGGCAAAGGAAGTAAGGTTACTAGAGTGATACAATGGTATGGCTCTAGTATTTACTTCAAATTAGGTGTCTTTCAAGAGATTTTAACATATGGAATAGTATAGGGAAAACAATAATAACACATGTCATTCCCCTAGCGTTTCAAGCTAGCAATTTCATAATCTTAGACATGAAACAAGTAAAAAATAACCATAGCATTCATTCACAATAAAGAAATGCAGAATTTCTACTTACTTCACCAAGAATAATCTAGAAAATCACCCTAGTTGAAGATCCTCCACAATAAAATAGCCAAAAAGCACCAAAATTTGCCTCCTTCAAGAAGTGTGCATCACTAGTTTCAACCAATAACCCTTAAAGAGGGCCAAATTTCAGATCTCAGACTTGTGTGAGTGAAAGATGATGAAAAATATAAGAGATGTTTCCCTTATTTATACAATAATAATGACCTTTAATTACAATTTAGGTAAAAAAAGGCTGACATGGCCAATTTACATCAAAAATCCAATTTTACATAAAATTAACAATAAATACCTTAATTTTGTCTTTTAGGGATGACGTCATGCCCCTCCTAAGGTGACGTTAGGCCCCTTCTTGGAACGTTAGGCCTCCAAAGTGAAATGTTAGGCCTTAGAAGCTGCCACACGTGCCAACCAAGCCGTCCTCATGCAAAAACCCTAACTGGATGACGTCAAGGCTCCATATGATGACGTCAGGGGCCTTCCAGGGACAACGTCATGGTGGCAGGGTAAGACCCCCTAGGTTCAGGCCTGCCAAATTGTCTCTGCTGGAACGTCCTCCCTTTTCTCTGGTGCAAGCCTCTGGTATCCTGCTGACCATGGCTAGGGTCACAACATCAATCTGGTGGGATTTTAGCCCCATGGAGGTCTGAACTAATCATCTCCCCATATGTACCTATTCGTCGGACATGGTCCTGCAGCAACAACAAGTACACCCTCCATGGGCTCATAAGTCATAGGGATCATAGCAATGTCAATCACATCTAATAATCAAGTTACCTAAACATGTGCATCAAACCCCCCTTTACCCAGACAAATGCTCAAAGATATTATGTTATTTAATAAGCCAGGTTTGTAGAGGGTCTCAGGATGTCCTATTAGGATAATCCTCCTCGGTTGTGGGGTGTTTCCAGGTGAAGACCAATCTAGGTCCTGTAAATGTATGAGATGGTGTAGGGGATGTTTGGGCAAGGGGTGCAGTGATAACAGGGAAATGTAGGTCTTACCTGTGGGTGCCTCTATAGAGGGCAAGGTGCACCTTGTCATGGACGCCATTGTTTCGTAGCCCAATCAATGCCTTTTTACTCTTTGTCTTATTGTTTTTTTCTTTCAAGAGAATAGTTGGAGGACATTGTCCTGGCATGGTGATCAATGGTGACATCGTTACCCACAAGCATTTCACGGAAATGAGGAGGTTGGATCATGATGAGGCCCCCTTTCTCCTGGCTATGCCACCAAGAGCCACTACCCTAGTTTGGTGACCAGATAAATAATAGTGTCATACCGCTACATGCCCATGGACCTAATAATATGACTCATGATGAGACCTCCTATCCATCAATTAGGCCTTGAGTTTTATTTTATTTTACCGGTCCCCTTTTCTTGCTGAGAATCCTTTTATTTCTTTCTCGGGAATCCCTGGGCGAAGAATCTCAAGGTTTCATCTTGGATTTTAACTTTTTCCAGCTACTTTTACCCTCTGGGCCTTTATCCCCTTCTTCCCACAAGGCAAGGTACAACCCTTACTAGCTTGGCAAACCTAATGCATGAACCAATGTAGGGGATATATGAGAGGGATAATGATGAAATGTGGTAAGTATGGAAGGAATGTACGATGACCTTTCATTGACCCACCCAGTGGAAACTCATCCCTAAGGGAACCAACTTACTAGGGCACTCTGTTATCCCCCCCAGGTATGGACAAGTTAAAGGGCATAATTTCCAAGAAAACGTCATAAAACAAAAGAGAATTCAAAGCACATATTCAAATGTTTTGAGAATCAGAGTGACACATACCATGATACCCGAACTCATTACCTCATGGAGCAARACCCACTGCTACTTTAGAACTAGGCCGATGGGATGGATGATGTTGTTGTTGATGGATAGGAGGTGTTGAATAAAATATGGGCCCTCTAGGGCCAATCTCAAGTCAATATGGCTCTCGATACTCCATGTCTGGGACCTGTGGGCCTCGAGACATAATCTCCTTAGTTATCCCTAGGATAGGGGATAACAATACCTATAGCCAAATGGTGGAGTGTTTTTGGAAGAGGTAGTTAAGGTAATTGGAATGGTATGAGACTAATGGAGTAATTAATGGGATATTGCAATAAGTTACTAGGTTGTGCCAATTCCAGGGCTATTTTTATTAGTGATACTAGCACTTTGCAAAAAAGATCACAGCTTTTAAATGGTCATAACTCTCATTTTTCAAATAGTGGATTGAAGGAGTTAAGACATCAAGGAATTTAGCTTATATAGAGTGTAAGCTACCATAAGAGGCTTAGTAATGAAGATTCTCTTGATGAAACAAAGTGCAGGTTGTAGGAATAAGTATCAAAAGACAATTATCAATTTCAAAACCATTCGTGGAACATCTTAGGACAAGTTTGAAGCCTCTTCAACCAAAATCCCCTTTGAAACAACTTGAAATCCCCAAGTCTCTTGTTATAGAATAAGCTTGAAGTCTTATTTACTTTCACTCTATGGCTTTGTGAAGGGACTTTTGGCTCAAGGATCATAGCTTGTGGATTGATTCAAATCTTTTCAAATCGATAAAGAGATCAAAAGGGCTTGGTTGTTACCTTTAACTTGCCACATCCCAATGAATATTGATCCTTCGTGATAACCCTCGTATACTCCTAGAAAATGGAAATGGAGACAAACCATTCTTAGTGTAGAATCACATCATCTTATTATATCTTATTTAAAGAAAAATAGC
>SNQJ01S0081425.1:13635-32713 GCA_010110895.2 Picea sitchensis
CGAGTGTGATAAGGACAAGATCACTAGGCCATTTTTTCATTTTTAAGGAGTCTGAAAAAAGATTAACTATGGACTCTGTCAGGAATGTTCTTCTGGACCAGTTTAATGAGTGTGAAAGAACAAGGTCACTTGGTGATCTTTTCAAATTTAGGGAGTCTGAAAAGAGATTAACTATGGACTCCGTGGGGGTTCCTTTTTCGTAAGTTTAGTCCCTCAGGCCCGAAAAAGGAATAAAATTATACCTGAGAGTACTCTTCTAGAGAACGGAAGTTCCATAGAGTATACCTTTGTTCGTACAGTTGGTCGTCCAGACCGAAAAATGGGTAAACTACCGCCGGATAGATGTGACTTCAAATTTCAGTTTAACGAGCATGAAAGGCCACAAGATTGCTCAGTAATCTTTTCATGTTTAGAGGGTCTGAAAAGGGATTAAAAGGAGACCCATTATATCATGTGGGAGTCCTAAGGGTGAGGTAAAGAGAGAAAAGGAAGCATGCAAATGAGGCTCAAAATCGTAATCGAGAAAAACTACAAGGACTCCCGAGCCTATAGTGATTAGAGACAGCATGGATACCATAATGCAACCAGGATCTACCTAGGACATCCATGTTCTGGTAAGCTCTACCACCACGTCGCAAAAATTCTAAAGAATCTATGATGGTTCTGTGTCGTAACTTGATGGGATCGATCCTATGGAAAAGGAAAAAGACAAAGAGATACAAAAGTCAAGGTAGAAGCCTAACCTACATGCTCAAGTTGATCCTCGAAAAAAATTTCATGGATCGTCGAAAATTACCCAAAACTCAAAAAACTGTCCCAATACCCGATCATATCCCTCCCATGCAACTCCTCAATCACTCTAAATGGTTTCTGGTTAAAAAACATGATAAGGGAGGCCAAAAAAGTGACAAAAAGAGGCCAAAAAGTCTATAAATAGAAGCTGGCAACTCATTATCTCATTGCTGATTTGGAAATTGACTCTGGAGCCAAAAGAACCCCTTGGATAAAAGAGGTGATTCCGGGAGTTACAGTGGATGAAAAAAACTTTTTTCTGGACCAAGTAAGTACAAACTCTCCTATCTTTCCTTTTGCATTGGATTTCATTTTTTAGGGGGGTGTTGACCTTTAAAAGGTCAGCCCTAGGTCCACGCAGGCTATCTCAGGACAGGCCGCATGTACATTCAGGGAGAGTAAACTCTGCACGCGTGTACACACAACTGTGACCATTAGAGCATGCATGGACCCCCTTATTGAATGAAAAAGGATTAAAAATCAATGGTTAACTCTCCTGAACCTTGGTATTTTGCAGGATGTATGGCCACTGGAGAGAACGAGAGCATGAAGAAGTTAGTGAGTTGGTCGGGGAAGACCCCAATGCTATGGCTACTTTGATGTAGTGTGGGTTACTCAAGTTTTTCCTATGTCCTTTTATGCAGGCACAACCTAGGCTACTGAATGCCTTGATTGACTACTGGAATCCGAATGCAGAGGCATTCATGTTAGAGGGGCAGTCACTGGTGCCCACGATCGAGGACATTTACTTTTTGACTGGCCTCTCTAGGAGAGGGGAACCAATCAACTTCCAGACTTTTCCTTCAGGGCCGCATAACATAGTGGAATTGATAGGTCTATACTGTGCAAATGATACAAACCACTCAAGCTCATAGGTGCCCATTAGCAAGATCACTGACCTATCACTACAGGCGATGATATTTCTTATTGGGTGAATTATTGGTTCTACGACTTTACATCAGGCGTCTCATGCACAGAAGAAATGTGCAGTCGAGTGCTTAAATGCACAAATTTTTGATTGGAGTACCACATTGCTTGAGTGTATGAAGAGGCAGTTGATAGATTGTCGTTTGTAGACACATAGGAACTTTGGGTTCGAGACCATTCTATGTTCATTCTTTTTTGAGAGAGTTCTGATTTTTAGTCCTTGAGTAGTGGTACGAGGAAATCAGGCCTCTCTTCCTGCTGTGTGTAGATGGGCAGTACTACTACCACGACAGGGTGGTGGAAGGACTAATGAGTCCTTCGACGATGATTTCTTCACGTGGTTGTCACGACAGATCCTGGTTATAGAAGATTACCCCTATTCCAAGATTGACTTCTCGAGAGACCCTGAGATACCCATACCTCCTGGTGAGGAGAAAGGGGAGATGGGTAAGTCTCCACCTTTGTATTTTTTTTTTTTTTTGTTAAACATATGTAATTTTTATGTTTTTTTTTGTTATACCAGAATATTTGACGGATACGTGTGCATTGTGTGCAGACGTGGGACCAGTCTGACCCACTGACTATGCAAGGAATAGGCATCGTCCTCGGCCAGGGGCCGCTCCTGCCGCTGCAGGGGGACCAACAGTAGCAGGAGATCTTCCAGCCAGGGAGGCTGAGAGGGTATTGAGATGGGTCGAGCGGAACTGTACTGCGCTCACTCTCACGGTCCCGATGGCAGAGATTGAGGACCTGCCACCATCTATGCAGCCTCATGTAGTGGGGGCACCACGGACGTGGGTCCGGTTATTTCGGAATTTAGCCAACGCTGTGGATCAATATAACAGGGCCCACAGGCCCTGACTTTAGCTAGACATTCTTATGTGCCATGGGCACTACTTGTATATATTTTTTGAGGGCATAAGCCTTGTGACTCATTACTAGTCATATTTTTGAGGCGCTTGCGTCCATCTATGTACACTGGTTACTTTATGATATTATATATGGTTTTTTTTTTTGAATTTTGTTTCTTATGGATCATGTGTGCAAAAAATGTATTTACATGTTTACGTGAATGTTCTTTCATATGTGTGCAATATGCCAATCTAAAATTTGATTAGCTAGAGTATCTGTAACTTGGTTTAATCTCCTAGGAACATGAAAATATGTAATATAATCAAAGTTTCATTCTAAGAGACGTACCCTAAGGAATCGTCGGTGTAAAGTTGGATCATGAACCCGGTATACTCTGTTTAACTGAGACACAACTAGTTGAGCATCGAGATAGACCCGCAGATGAGAGATACCAAATAAAAACGCGTCACGAAGCAACTCAATAACTTCACTATACTCGGCGACATTATTTGTGGTGTCACCTAAGCATATACCTCCGGAAGATAATAGTTGGACTTGAGGTGTAAAGATTACCCAAGCTACGGAGGCAAGCCTCCGAGTGTGCCGACTAGCACCGTCTACATACCCAACGAACACCTTGGAATCGCTTGACATCTTCCACAGTGACGAAAGATAACATCAACAACACATCCATAATACTAAAAGATACTAGAAAGTAATAGTACAAAGACTATACATATGTTACAAAATGGTACCCACAATGACTTGCCTAAGTAATACTTTTTGAGGTAGAGCCCATTTCTAGGCTCCGCCAAAGCATTCCCTTCAAAGTCAAACAGACGATAAACACCCTTTTTTAAAACCTCTTTTATGATGAAAGGTCCGAACCACATCGGTTTGAATTTTCCTGCCCCCAGGGGGTCCTTATCTTGGTCATAGACCAGAACAAGGTCACCTTCAGAGAAAATCTGAGGACGAACAGACCTATCATACTAACACTTGACCTTGTGTTTGTGAGCCTTGTTGGCCAGGGCCGCATCGCGACGCTGCTCATTGAGCTGCTCAAGGTATACTAACCGTTCTTCAAGTGGAGAAGTGTCCGGCAATAACTGTACTGCCAACTTTAGAGATGGGATCTGACATTCGATAGGGAAGACTGCCTCCAGCCTGTAAACGAGTTGGAAAGGTGAGAAACCGGTTGCAGTCTTAACAGATGCTCAGTAAGCCCATAATTTCGAGTATAACATCAAATGCCAATTTGACTTGGCTGAGTTGATCATTCGCTGTAGAATGGGCTTAAGAGTTTTGTTCATAACTTCGACCTGACCATTTTCTTGGGGGTAGTAAGGTGACGAATGTTCCTGCCGTAACCCAAGCTTTGACGTTAACTCGGTCATCATCTGGTTTTGAAAGTGACTGCCATGGTCAATGACAATCTCCCTTGGGACGCCAAACCTTGCTATTATCTGGTTGAATAAAAAGAGAAATGTAGTCTCTCCGTCATCTTTAAATAGTGGCATAGCTTCAACCCACTTTGTGAGGTAGTCTACAGCTACAATGATATAGCAGTTCCCCCTTGCTAAAGGAGGGTTGCATGTAGTGTAATCAATCCCCCACTTGGTGAAGGGACCATTTGTGATGACAGGAAACATAGGAGTGAGATGTGCCCTCATCTTCCTAGAGAAGATTTGGTACGGGTGGAAATTCTTGACCGATATGATACAATCTTTGATAAGTGTCGGCTAGAAGTAACCTGCTCGTAGAATATTTTGGGTTGTTACCAACCCAGACAAATGACTGCCACAAACTTCGGTATGGCAATCGTTAAGCACGATAACTGCTTCTTCATGAGTGAGACATCGACATAGGATGCAGTCTACCCCTCTCTGATACAATGTATCATTGAGTATGAGATAATTCTTTGCCTAATGGCGTATGCATCAATGCTCATCACGAGAAGTAGTGGTGGGGCACTTCAAATTCTGGAGATAGATAAGTATATCTCCATACCAAGGATCCAAAGAGATGATCAAAAACATATCTCATCTGATAAGCGACTCTTCAGGCACAAGATCACCCAACTCAACTGGAAGTTCCAAAATAAGTTCTGCGAAGACCAGTGACTTTTTGGATTTCACTGAAATGAAATCTAAGTCAAACTCCTAGAGGATGACTATCCATCTACTGATATTTCCGCCAATTACCCGTCGTGTCAACATGTACTAAAATGGATTCATGACAGCAATGACGGTGGTCTTGCGAAACAAAACATAATGACAGAACCGTTGAATAGCATGGATTGCTACCAACGCAAGTTTTTCAGTATGAGAATAATTGAGTTTCGGTCCTACAAGGCCTCGACTCAAGTAATAGATAACATATTCTGAGAAGAAGTCATCTTCCTAAACTAAGACCATGCCAATGGTTGACTCTGCTGTAGCCAGATATAATAAGAAATCCTTGTTATAGTTAGGTGGCCAGAGTAGAGGGGTAGTTGTGAGTGCATGTTTCAATGCAGTGAAAGAGCATTGAGAGGCATCGTCCTAATGAAAAAGGAACGTCTTTTTTAAGTAAGTGCATAAATCCCTTGGTGATCTCGGCATAGTTAGCGATAAAGCATCTTAGAAAATTCGCCTTGCCCTGGAGACTCTGAAGTTGAAGGATTGTGCATGGGGGGCGCAACCGAATTATTGCCTCAACCTTGAGAGGATCGACCATGATCCCTATTGTTGACACTATGAAACCTAACAATCATCCTGATGTTACGCAAAATTTGCACTTGTTTGGATTCAAGAGAATCTAGAAGTAGCAACAATGCTCAAAGATAAGTTGGAGGTGTGAGGGATGATCCGTTCTCTTGTGAGATAGAAATGATAAATCATATAAATAGGCCTCAACTATATGCTTGAGGTCATGGAAAGAAAAAGACATGGCTCACTGAAAGGTGGCTCCAACATTTTTGAGACCAAAAGGCATCTTACGATACGCGAATGTACCCCATGGACAGATGAATGTCGTTTTGTGCTGGTCTTCAGGTTTGATTTGTATATGATTGTATCCCAAAAAACCATCCATGAAAGAGAAGGCCTCGCAACCCACACATTCATCAATTATCTGGTCGATGAAAGTTGTGGGAAAATAATCTTTGGGACACGCCTTGTTCAAATCATGAAAGTCTGTACATACACGAATTGTGCCTTGTTTTTTATTGACCGGCACAGGGTTTGATACCCATTGGGTCAACTGGATAGGGTAGATAAAACCATCTTTTAGCAGTTTCTCAACCTCAACCTTAATGGCTATTGCTTTCTTGGGGTTAACTGGATGAAGCTTCTGCTGGACAGACTTTGCATCTAGATACATTGTGATTTCATGTTCAACTATTTTTGGATCGATGCCTGGAATTTCCTCGTAAGACCAGGCAAAAATGTCACGGAATTATTTAAAAAGATCTGTGTAGATTTGAATCTCTTTGGGGGAGCAGTCATCTCTAACGAAAAAATTCTCCACGATGCCAGGGTTTCGGGATATATTGATTGGTAAGGTTTCAGTGATAGTCGCCATATTACCCTCAGCATAAACCTCATGCGTTGCGAAGGGATTAATGGGACAAGAGATATCTCTCATCATAGTCATGGTGAATTCTCCAGCTTCAATTCTGCTTAACTCTGGGAGGAAGTATGACCTGTGATGAAGATATTCCTAGGGTTTGTATGGACTAGTAATTGCCTCAATTATTTCTTCATCAGAGGGCAATACTAAGTCTAATGAATCAGTGTCAGTGAGAGAACTCTGAGCCCAAATAGGCCCTAGAAGTGGATCAAACTCTTATGTCGGAGTTGGATCAGTGTTGGCTAAAGCTTGCTGAACTAAAGAGTACGCTATTTCAGCTACGGACAAGGGCATGGACATGCCTGGGTGCCCTGTCCCATCCATCGTGGCCGATGGGGAAGGAAGTATCCACGGATTATCGAATTAAGTCGTGTGGAACGATGAAACTTGAAAAATCTCAACCTTATGGTGATTTGATATAAACTTGATATTGCCTTAAGGGGGCGGGTAGTTGAAGGTACCCATCAAAGATGGGCACAAACCAACCCCTACGTTGATGACACATGGTTGAGGATTATCAACCATCGGGACTGTGGATGCCCCCAATGAAGGGTCATGTTTGGAGAAAGACAATTGATCGATGGTCACTATCCGACCCTCATGTGGAAACAACAAGACCTGAAAGACTATAGCAACCACATCTTGCATGGAATAAGTCCAACCCTTCCTAACAAGAGGTTATAGTCGAGGGGAGCATCAAATACCTCTACCTTGACACACATGGTCTTCCCTCCTAACTGCACAGGGAAAGAGGGAATGATACCATGTGGTTGGAATGAACGACCATTGAAAGCAGCGAGGAGAGTAGGTGGCGAAGATAAAACGGGCTGGCCAACGACCTTCCAACATGCCAATGACATAATGCATGTCGAGGCTCCCTCATCGACCACCGTGCGGAAGATATTCCGAGTAAATGTTTTCATGGGATAAGCCACTACTATCTGAAACACTACGTGGTAAGGTAGACAAGGTTTTAGGTTGGTTGTATCCAGCATGATTGTACCGGGATTACAAGTCTCGGTAGATCCTAAAGCGGTTAACAAGGCTTTCCTTTGGGAAGGGAAACTTTGGAGGACCTCCAAAGTGGACATCGCACAAGGGGTTTGTGATAAATATTCCACCACAGAATAGTTCTGGGCGGCCCTTGCATTTGGGTTGTGAGAATCTTTTTTGAACACACCTTTGGGGATGCGTGTCATTGATTCACCCAATGTCTTCTCAATCTGTAGAGGAAGAGATGGGAGTTCAGCTTCTTTTCCCTTCTCAGAAGTGCTTGGTTTACTATAGTCATGTGCTCTAGTCAATATAAAAGCATCACCCATCACCATATATACATTCACGGATGTGGGGTTGTTTAAAGACGGAGAGGGTCCTTGACTGCCCCCTTCCATGCTTGCAAAGGCTTGAGTTAGATTTTGCCCATGTTGAAATGGATTGGTTAACACAACAGGCTGTTGCTGCGTCACAAAATTTTGGGCTTCTGCAAGCCAAGGACATAGATGGGTCGGGTGGTCCTCCACGCATAAGTTGCATGGATACCTTGCCTTCCATTTCTCAATGTTGTCCCGGCCAGCATTATCGGTAGGTTTTTTATCCCACTTACCCTTCTTTCATTGTTTTTTCTTTCCTTCAGGCTGTTGGGTGGCCTTTGGAATAGTCGATTTCACTGTGTGTACATCTGATGTTTTGGTAGGGGGAGCAGCTGAAGCAGTAGTTTGGCTGGCCACTATGTGTTGTATAGACAACTGCTACAACTGCTTCGTCAATTGCTCAGTGGGCTTTGTTTGTGCTGAACTAACAATACCATCGGCATGCGGTCCCACTCTCTGTCTGGTGTTATCAAGTATAGAGCATGGTGCATCTGGAAAGATCTCGTATAATAAACTGGATTTAGAATAGATTATCTCAAGTTGTTGAGCTCTCATGATGGCATCTTCTTTGGAAAATACTCCCAACGTCGTGACGTCCTTGGACAAATGTGGGACCAAAGACTTAAGAAACCACTTGAGCAGGAATGCTGGTGGGATTGGCATCTTAATTAAACTCTTTCTGTGCCTCCATTCTCGAATATGATCAGAGATATGGTCCACTTTTGTTTGTGAGAAATTAGCCAGCAATTCGGTGCCAGCGTTGTATCTCACAGGTAACTGGAAATGGTTTAGGAAAACCATTGCGAGTTCACTGAAGGAAGAGTATCTTGAGTGATCGAGCTCAATGTACCATTTCGTGGAACTCCCAATGCGAGTACGTTGAAACAATCGCAATTGTACAGAGTCGTATTTCAACGAGTTAGATGAACACCAAAGGTGGAAGGTAGTCACATGATCTCCTGGATCTTCGTTAGGCTTGGCTTCAAACTTTGGGATGTCCAAAGGAAACTTTGTCGGCATAGGAGGCCAATGCGGATCATGATAGATTGGGTCATTCAACAACCTTGTCAAGTCTGGAAAATGAAAGGTTGCCAAGAGAGGTAATTTGGGTTGTTGGTGATAACCTGGGAAAAACGGGCTTGGAGTTTGAGTGGCACCAAGTTGCCAGGAAAAGTTTAGTTGCTGGCCTGGGTTTTGGTAAAAACCATGGCCATGGCCAGCATATGTATTTTTCATGTGAGGAGACATCATCGACTGATTTTTGAAATAAGACATAGATGGTTGGGCATGCATTACATTCACAGGACTTTGGGAAGGATTGCCCCATGTTGGTCCCTTGGGGATAGGCATAGTACTTTGTCCCGGGTTCCATTGATTGTGAAAAGAATTACCCCAGATTGGCATTCTGGATGAGGGAACGGATCCCTTCCTAGAATTCCAAGGCCCTGGTGCAGAAGAAGTTCCTGGGTGTGCCCCTTGTGCAGGAATAGTACCCTGCATAGGAATAGATTGTCCAAAACTGGGGTTGCCTCCAGTTGGGAAAGTAACTGACGAGCAAGCGTTGTTACTAAATGCACCGAACAAAGAAAATGGTGTCGAACCTACTGACATATTATATGAAGGTGGTCCTTGACTCCCCGCTCTAAATAAACTATGGTGTATAGGTGGCCTGGCAGATTATTGATGCGCGCCACCGAGTGTAGGGGACGAAGGAGGTATATGACCTCCCCCATAAGGGAAAGTGTTAAAAGGAGATAGAGTGCTCCCCATGTGTCCTTTCAGAGGAGAAGTAGAGCTCCCTGCCCCTAGACCTGAATTCTGTGAAGTGGAGTAAGAAAGTACAGGACTTGTACCTGAACTAGGCATCCCGTATGAGAATGAAGGGCCTGTTGCACTTGGTGTGAAAGGGGTTGTGGTTGCCACCAGAGATGGGATTGGACCACTGTGCGATGTAGTTGTGGTTGAGACCATGGAGTCCTGGACCGGTGATGGTGGGTTAGGAGGTGGAAACTCTCCTGTGGTGACAACCGTAGTGGGAATTGAAGAATTCCCAGAAGGAGTAACAACATTTGTTTCCATTGCTGTGTGCGACACTGTCTGACACTCGTAAGGATGAATCGGTACGATGGTGGGTGCCAAAATATCAGTGGTGGAGGTTTCAACCATACCAAAAGCTTATGCTCCAAGGTCTACAACGATCGATTCCTTTGGATGCTGATCGGTCAAAAGTTTTTGTGACCCAGTCACTTCAAAAGACCCTTGTTGGTCTAGCTTTCACCTTAGTGGTGGCGGGGATGGCTCCAGTGTAACCGGTGGCAGGCCAAGAAGCCTTCGTGACTGATGGATCTCGTGATCCTCCACTGTGTGAGAAGATCAAAGACACACTAGGGTAGTATAACCATTCAAAAACAATCACGCACTAAAAAAATCCCTATAAGATAAGACAGGCAAACACTAAATTATTTGGAAGAACAGTTACAACAACCAACAATAGAGCAATTTACTAGTGCAAGTGCAACTCGAACACGTAAGCACCCTCTAGGTATAATTTGCAAAGTGTGGCTCGATTTTTTTCCTAGGTACCGTGATATACCCCTGCAGTCACCTATGTATGTCCCTTGAAAATATAGGCAACTAGGTTGCCAACGTGTAAACAATCACCAGGTAGGTACAGTCGAAAGTCGGGTAGACCACAATGAGCAGGGTATCGAGCCCGAAACCTGTCAAGGGTATCGAAAGCAAGTGGTCTGGAAGACAAATAAGGATCTCGAATAGATTCGAGACCCACAAAGCCCCATGGAAAATGCAATCGATAGAATCCCAAAACAAGCCCTCTATATGTGTTCTCCACTATGACTGGTCCAACTTTCGAGGGGTTATCTCCACTACCTTTCCGCACGCGACCTCATGTTTATCCCTTGTGTTAGAGGGGGGTCCTGGATAAATTTCATGATACTGGACTTGGACACTCCCTAACTCAGACTCCTAACTCAGACTCCAATGTTTGATTTTAATGGCCTTGAAGAGTTTCCTCTCCAACCTAATCCAAAGCCCTAATCCTGAACTAGTTGGTTAACCCTACAAACATAAAAGTCTAATAAATTTTAGATTTAGTGTTAATTTTATGGCTTGTCTTATGTCAAGGGGTATGAAAGTGAAACTAATGATGTTTGAAATACAAAAGTATTAAATGAACAGAAAGATGGAAACAAAAATATCGCAATTTTTCAACAACTTTTCAATTTTTTTTTTTTTTTCTAAGATCTTTTGAATCAGAAAACTTAAAGAAGGATTTCAGTCGACTATGAGCTACTTACAATCTAAGTAAACTATTCAGAACTTAAGAAAGCAAATACTTTTCCCTGGTTACTAATGCAAAACCACACTTTTCAACCAAAAAAGAAAATGAAAGAGATTTTTTTTTATTTGAATTCTCACAAAGAAAAAATAAAAAATACCAACCAGTCAAAAACCAAGAAAAAATTCTGGCCTAATCGGAAATCGCAAAGAATCACTTCAAGAAATCACACACTAGCAACTTAAAAAATGACTCTCACACTTGTCTAAAAACTCTAAAGAATTTTTTTTTAATGACAACTTTTAAATGGAAAAAGAAAGCTAAGGCTAAGATCAACCCTAAGCTACTGAGTGCTAAGATAGAGATTCAAAAACCTGAGAGGTATAACTCTTATCAAGGGAAAGGATGACTGACTTACCCTCAATAAAAACTATCCTTCACAAGCACACTACTGACAATCCAACAACAAGCGTGTGCACGCGAGCTGTGTAAAGCCAGAGGGCGTGTACACGGGTGTTGGCCTTATATAGGCCGCGTGTATCTCTAAAAATCTAAAACAAATAAAAACAGACAATCCAAACCAGGAAGGGACCATTGATATTGAAAACCAGGATCTCTTGAAGGCTTAAACACTCTTTTTAACAGAAAAAAGAAAACAATGTAAGGAAAAAATTCGTAAAACAAACCAATCTAAGATGAGACTGCGAACAACCAAGACTTAGAAAGAATTCTAGAAAACCCCTGAGAATGATTGATTCTAACAGGGAAGAGGATGACTTCCTCAAAAAATTTCTGGAATCTACACGCTACTGCTACTTCTTTAGCTAGCATTTACACGTGGGTTGTAAGAGAGTAGGGCGCGGGTACACGCGTGCAGGCCATATGCAGGCCGCATGTACTGATGTTGGTCTCGAAAAAACACAGTCAAGCAAATAACATAGATAGCTGGTATGGAGGACCATACTCTCTGTTAGCTCAGACTTTGCAGAAACTTCAAAAAATAGGAAAGAAAACCAATCTTTTGAAACTACCCAAAAATATTCCCAGGAACCCTAGAGACCTCCCCAGTATTGTCGCCAATTCTATTGTGGTGGGAAATCCCCCTATGGGCTAGAAATTAGGGTTGAAATATGCATGCAGAAAAGACCTAAAGATCTCTACTTTCTACCGTCGTCCCAGACCTAATCCCCATTATTCTTAAGCAAATACATAGTTAAGGGAGCGTACCTTATTACGGGTATTTGATGTAAATCCTTCCTTACGCTTGATCATTTTTTGATTGTAGCTCTCCTCCCAAGGCTGACCTGCATTCACACAAAACAGACAACAAACTCTGCATGCATTCGATATATAGATTAATGGGTTAGAGATTCAATAAACAAGTATGCAAAAAATCATAAGAACCTCATATGGCGACATGAGAAAAGTATCTCTTTATTATTAACTTCAACCAATCAACTTACAATGATGAAGCCAGCCACTGCTTCGCGAACCTGATCTTGGGCTCCTCTTCAACTATCCTCCAACTTCTTTTCTTTGTATCTTTCTTTGCACAAGGATGGCTAAAGGGTTGGGACAATGGGAATGTACAATTGGGCAGAGTTTCTTTACTATTATTTTCTCCCTTCAAATGGGACCCCTAACCCTTCTTTTATAGGCTAGAAGAAGCTAGGTATTTGGATGAACCCTCGGCCATGCATGGCCGAAAGATTCAATTAACTCACCCAAAGTTGTGTGTTGTGTTTGGAACTTTCCTTTTTTCATGCTTTTGTAGGTCCACGCAGGCTATTTTAGGTCAACTAGCGTGTACACGCGTGCAGTAATGGAGTAGGGCCCGTGGGCCCTTATAAAAGAGGTTTTTTAAAGAGTTGTTCAGCAGTGCCTTGGCAAAGAAGGGATCTGAGATGGCCTGATGCCAGGTAAGCATGTATGGTGAAAATTAGGGTTATAACACCTCTTTTTCGATTAGCAACAGCAACAGGGGGTTTATCCATCTTATCTTTTGTTTGAAAGGATTTTGGTATTCTTTGAGAGTAATGACGTGCTAAATCACCTTATTGTCATAGGCCTTCAAATCGTCATAGCTCTAGGAAAAAACGTCTAGAAACTCTTTCATGTGTTTGATATAGTCTTGTTTGAACTCTGGACTAAGATTCTTTGATAATTTGATTATCTTTGGATTCTCCTGGGCCTCGATGTTGCAATCCTTGACATCCACTTCGTTTGCAGTAATCTTGGGATTTTTGGCCACATCATTTTTGTCAAACAAATTTTTCAATGGAACTAGTCCATTTGGGATGATATTGTTCTTTCTATGTATTATGTCCCTCCCAAATATCTAGTTCTGGAAAGGATTGTCATCACCACGTGCATCGATGCTTTCATCTTCATCTCAGTAGCATTCATCAACAATGTTTATATTAGCGAACTCATCGCTCATTTGGAGAAATTTCTCCACCTGTTTGTCATCCTCAAACACCTGCCAATACTTGATATTATCGGGCACTGTGGTCCTGTGTTTGACTTCAATCTCGTACTTTTTTTTTGTAAAAATGGGGATTTTAAAAACTGAAGCTGAGGTGGCCAAGGCATCCACAATTTGATTTTTCCCCTCGGGATTGCCGATAAATTATACTCCGAGAATCCTTCGAGGAGGTCCAACACAAGGTTTTTGTACGCTCTGAGCCTAGGGTGCTTAGATTGTTATATGCCTTTCACTTGGTTTATAACAATCTCGAAGTTTCCATGCACTTCTATCCTCTTTCCTCCCAACTCTTTCAAAACTCGCAGGCCCAAAATCAGTGCCTCATACTCAGCCATGTTATTTTTACAGTCGAAAGAGAGCTTGTATGAGTAGAGTTACGAGCCTACCTTAGGAGGGCATATCCATACACTAGCTCCCACTCCTTCTTTGTTGATGGCTCCATAAAAAATGATGTTCCATATCTCGTTCTTTGTGCGGTTCCTTGGGTATTTGCACTCTACTACACATTGTGCGGCTTTATCATTGACGACCATGACATTCATCGGTTCTTCCTCTTCAAAACTTAGGTCATTGTAAAATATGGAAGAACCGATCTGAGTGTCGACGGAGTAGCTGGGGTGGTTATTCACCTACGTCTTACTGTTCACCATGTATTTCAGTAGTACTTCTCTATATAACCGTCTCTCTTGACTGAAGATGGGGATGGTGGAATACGACATGTCCATCTGCAAAGTTCCCTTCAGTTTCGTGGCCCATGACCTGGATAATAGCATGCCAAATTTGGGGGGTATATCAGCCACAAACACGTCCATAACCATATTCTTAGAGGGGATATGGGCCAACGATACAACCAAATCTTTGATCAAACCTAAGCATTTAACTTTTGTTTAATCGAAAGAAAAAAGATCTTTATAGGGCCTGGTGATTTCCAAACCCAACTTGTCCATGATCACTTTGGGCATGATATTGTGCGACGCGCCTGAATCCAGCATGGCGTTATGCAAGGTCATGTCATGGACCTTGAGACTGACGTAGAACAGAGGAACATCCTCAGTGTCGCTCACCTCCTCCATGCACAGACAAAAAAAAATGGAAGGGTGATCATCCTGGACGTTCAAAGTGTTAGGAGTCCTCCCCATCTTTAGTATTTTAATAATCTGGCCCCAATATTCTCCTTTCATGATGAGTTTGCTGAAAGGGATGGAGACTTTATTCTTGGCCATTTAATTTTCAAAGTTGAAATGGGGAGAGACCTTCTCTACCTCTTTGGCGCATGTATCTTAGCTTGTTTTTGGCGCTTTCCTTAGAACCTCTTCCTTTGACTTTGCCTTTTCCATCACATCCTTGGTTGGGTTATCTTTCCTAAGTTGACTTGTGGAAGGGATATCCATAGGAGATTTTATTATTGGATTCATATGTTGAGGCTCCCTTATGGGATCTAGCTGTTGAGACTCTGTAGATGCCTTTTTTCTCCTGAGGTTGTATTGCTTTTGGAACTACATGATGGCATTGTGATAACACTTACTGAATTCTTATGTTTCCCAGGACAACACATCATCTGTATCCAGCATAATATCGTCATTTTTGCTCATGTATCGATCATTTCTCCCTTCATAAAAAACACATGTGTGTCTTTGTATCACAACAATTCATTTTATCTTCTAACATCTGATCAAAATCTTCGTCCACATAATTGTTCTGGAATAGGGGCCTTATTTGTTGGTCACCCTAGTCTCTTTGTCTGCTTGATCTATGGGACCGAGCCTCTTCTAAAGTTCTGATTCCTGGGATGGGGGTCATTCTATTCTCGGGTAGCGGGCTTGTTTCCCATGGACATACTTTCCATCATCTTCTCCATCGTCTTCATCATCAAGTCGAACTTGTCATCCACGGGTCGAGAAGTTGATGGTTGCGCATCCCCGTAGGGTTTCTTCTCTCCTTTATTGAAGCTTTGTTTTATCTTGCTCGATGCCTTTAGGTTTACCTCAACCTCGATTGTGTCACTCATCATGGCATATAAATTCATAGATATTCTCTCCCTCAACAGTAAGGAGAAACCACTGTTAAAGGAGTAGGCATATCGCAACTGTGTAGCTCTGGGAGGTGATTGGACTTCTGCGGGGATTCAGTTGTAAACCCTCATGAAACGGATCGAGAACTCTTGCACCGTCTCCTCTGACGCTCTCTTAATATTGTTATATTGTGTCAGCAACTGCAAAGGATTCTTTTTGTCTCCCCATCTAGTAATGAAGGACGTTTTGAACGCAACAAAGTCTTGAATGCTTGTTGCTGGGAGGGATTTGAACCACTTCCTCACCTCCCCCGAAATACTCTGCATGAACAACCTCATTTTCACATCTTCATGATCTACCTCTTCTAGGTCAATGAAATCATTGAACCAATCTAGATTCTTTTGGGATGAAACGTTTCCTTCAACATCGCCGAGCTTGATCCTCTGGCTATAGTTCTGGGGAAAATCATGCAGTTGGGTTGGTAGAACAAGGGGGGTGAATCTGGCAGCCATTGCTCTAGGGGGTTTAGTATTTGAGGGATATTTTGATCATGGTTCGCAGTTTGCAGGATTAGAGATCAAAACCTCTCCTCATAAAAAACTATGTGGTCCAAGCTGGTTTCGGATTTAGACCAGAACAAAGTTTGTTCAAACAAGGCATCAAACTCGAGGTCGTAAATTCTTTGTGCCCTGTCCTTGGGCAAGGAAAAATTTATGTCGAGGTAGTAGAATGGGTATTTTTCCTACTCCCTTACCCTGTGCAGAAGTATCTCGGGATCATACACAGGCTCTATAGGGTTTGGGTCGGGATTGGCTCTAGTATAAATGGTCTTTGGAGCCAGGTTTTCTGAATGGCGCTACCACATTGAACTGGTTTCTTTCACTAGAGTCTCCAGGGTAAAGGTTTCATCCAATATAGATGTTTTCCCCATTGTTACCCTAAGCAGTCAAAAGCATAGCTTTAGTCATTCTCCTAGGTAAAATTTATTCAATTTCATCCCCGACAACGATGCCAGAATGTTAGCAATTTGTAAACTTCATTCAACTGAGAAAATGAATGACAGAGGCAGCCTACAAACCAACTTTGAGGCCCGAAACTAGCCTTTTGGACCTGAAGAGGGATATCTCTGGAGACTTATTCTCTGTACAGGATATGGCGTTAATCTATTGGCTAGATTTAGTACCTTTAACGATATTTTTCGGTTCTATTGGAGAAAGAAAGAAATACCTTGGGCTATGGAGTAAATTTAAGAAAATGATAGAAACAAATGACTTAGTGACTGAAATTGAGAGGATAAAGGATAAATGAGCAATAGTCTTTCAGTTTAAAAGTTGTTGAGTGTGGCGAGAGAAAAACACATGAAGAAAATTGGAGCATCGTTGAGGATGAATTCGAAGTTCGCTTAGAAGAAACATGTTTTGTCTAAATGGCGTGAACCTTGAGCACTGCGTGGTGAATTCTAGATTCAAAATCATGTTCCGATTCAAACAAAAAATACATATATGAATATAAATAACATAGGAAAGCACATACACAGAGAAAGAATATAATACATCATACTGTCACCATTAGAATCTTTTCATCAAAGCTTCAGGAGCTTTGCATTAAGCTTCAATCGGATCAAAACTACATTCAATAGTCATTGTCTACACTGTTTTCCCAACCAACCTGGCTTAAATTGGAAAGAAGGAATATATATATATAGGGGTGTGCCGCTTGGGCTACCCTACACCCTAACCATTATCTCTGGAAGTTAGGTCTTGACTACTCTCTTTCAGGGTACTCTTCATATGGCCCTTTTCTAAAAATAGAATCCGACTATACTTGATTGTGTCATAACCACTTGCCTTTGCCGTGGTGGCTTAGTCATTAGCAAAATATCGTCGTTAGAGAGTGATGTGTCAATGTTTTCCTTTGATGGAGCATCAGGGCAATAAAGTGTTTTGTCAGACTCCTACCACCCATTGTAATGGCCTCAATTTATGTTGCACGATTGCCTGCTGGTGCGTGCATGTGGCGAATGATTGTAGATTGTTGTAGGTGCCTCCAAAATGTTGGCCCCATCTATAGAACAATTTCTTTCTTCAAATTGTCGCACATTTAAGGTACACCTGTCCTCCACCATGGATGAGATTTCATCACTACGCAGTATGTTTTTCATGCAGATATTTGCCAAAGCCACTACCTCTCGGTAGACAATAGGATGGGGGGAAAAAAAATTTGTGCCACGTCTAGGAAGATAAAAAAAGAATCAGTTAATCATGCTTCTGGTCTCGTTTGCAATCTTAACACCCAAAGTGTTCTCTTGAGAGAGCAGTTGTGCCTTTTCAGGTTCATCACATGTCTTTGTAGAACATCATTCCCTTTCATCTTCTTCTGCGTGCTGGTGAGAACCGTGGCGGCATTCTCCATGGTAGGTTCGCATTCCTTTCTTCCGATGTCCTCTATGTTTCATGCAGCTATATGATCATATCTTGTGCTTCCCTAAGCTGTCTCTTGAGCCAAACCATGTTTCCATCACGGCCTTATGTTGTTGATGTTTCAAGGGTCTTTGTTGCTAACTGTTGTCTCAGCTCTCTATTTTCATGGTATATCTCGGCAATAGTGAGTTGGAATTTTTTCAGCTACTGCGAAGGCTCATGAACATATGTTCTTCAATGTCTCCTCTCCTTCTTCTGCCCCATTTTTCTCGACTTGTACCTTTGATAGGTTCCAATCGGATAACGTGCATGAGTAACTCTTCAGTGGTCGACTCTGTGAGAGGTTCGCTTGAGACTTAGATCTCCCCAGCTTCCTTGTTCTTCCTTGTCCTTCCCCTTCTCCGGGGTATCGACTGTTGGGGAGGGCAGGGCCTCCAACGTCTTTCTTTCCTCCGTAGTAATTCCTGCTTCATCCTCCACGTGGTGTGATGTTACCCTTTCCATGTGTAGAGGTAAATATCCTTTTGGATCCTTGGGGTTGCCTGCTGTAAGTAGAAAATAATCCCAATCGTTTCCCAATTGTTTTAACTCCTCCACTACCATCAATTTTATTAATGAGATATGAGCTAGTTTCCTTTCCGGCCCAGGCGTTGTTTGCCATTTCTCTGAGGCTTTGGTGAAAGAATAAGGGCAGGTTTAATGGTCTCCTCCCGGTGAAATGCATCAACAATTTGATGTGATGCAAATTTATTCTGTCAAACCTTCCCTCGCAGGTAAAATATTTTCTAATTACCCCCAGGACTTTCCGAAAAGGCTCTTGCAAATATCTTCTTGGAATTCCTGTTTCAACTCTGTAACATCCCCATCTCTCCAAATACTAGGTAATGCTACCAACACAACCTTAACTTATCCTTTAAATATCTGATACCATTTTTTAACGTCCCCGACCATTGTTGGTCACTGTAATTGCTTATTAACTAAACAATCAAGTGTTACATAAATTGTCAAACCAGGGAAGTCTGTTTATTTCAAAGGCAATCACACACTATATATGCTCAATCTCAAAAGCAATCTAGAGTTGTAGAAAAAGTACATTAATCACACCTTGCCTTGAACAAACTGAAGTTCTACTTTGAATTACAGAAAAGCAACCTACCTATTGCAGAGTTCAAAGTTTAAGTAAATAATTATCCGAAGAATCCTGGATTACATTTAAGAAACAACAACCTAGGAAATAAATATTTCAAGATACTGCAAAGGAAAAGACCAACTATTCTATAACAGAGAATAGGACCCTATTCCCCAAGCAG
>SNQJ01S0081426.1:0-11629 GCA_010110895.2 Picea sitchensis
TCCCCTTTTGCAGATTTGTCAAAAGACAACTGTAATAGGCAGAATAAGAAGTCGGCCCCAGCAGATATTAAAGAGGCCCAGAAATATAATAAAGGTGGGTTTACCCACCCAGTTTGAGAAGTCAGCCCTGCCAGTGAAGAGACACTTCACACGTGCCCTACTTGTATAAATAAAGAGGCCCGCGCCTCTTTTAGACACACAACTCACTTGCTCATTGAGAGAAAAGTTTCGGATCTGCTGCTGGAGAAGGAGAGAGAGAGTGGCGCATAACTGGGAGAGGACTTTCTGTATTAGTTTAAGAGATCTCTTGGCATTGTATTGGCTATCTATATTAAGGAAGTTTTGTTGGGTTTTCTTCCCCTAGAGGGTTTCCCAAGATAAATGTTGTGTCTCTTGCGATTGTGTATTACTCAGTGATCTTGGATTATGCTATTGTTATCTAATGAAATGCAAACAACTATAATAATGGCTTAAACATTAACAATAATGAGATAGGCTAGGTCTAGGAAGGTAGAAAGGTTGGGATTAGTTATACAAGGTAATTGGTTGACATGTGAGAAACAAGAAGTATTCCGATGCATATAAAAGTCAATTACCAAGTCAAATCAACTACCAACCACCTCTAGATGCTAGCTATCAAGTAAAACTGATTGTTGTTGTAAAATTGCAGCAGTAAACAAGTGTATATCAGCAAAGTATATTTTGCAACAGCAGCAAGAAATCAGCCCAGAAAAAGTAGCAATTATATCTTAGAATTAAGCTTTCAATGAGTAGATCAATATCCAATCATCAAACAATATTTCTGAGCTAATTTTACACCAATGTTAATTAAGTTATCAGTAATTAATCAAGCCCTAATGGCTGTAGCAAACCTTTTATGACAGCAGCAATAAATTCACCTTGTTTGCTAAGCGTTGAGTTAGAATTAGTGAGGGAATGATGTTAGTAATTTGGTTGTCAAATAACTTTGAAAGAAAGGGAGTTGTTTGAGTTTTGCAAACACTTGTAGACAAGAGCATCATCTGAATAGACATTTAGTTTTTTCATCGAGGAATCATGCATATTGCCTAGAACTTGCTGAGATCTGGGTGCTCCTTGCATGCCGCTAGATGATTCTGCAGAAGGCATTAGCATCTGATATAGACCATATGTACAGTATGAAGTAGCTGTAAACAGTAAGACTGTTGAAAATACCTCCTTGCAAAGGACTGACACTATGGGATGGCATACCAAAACCATTGTTATCAGAATCACGATCATAAGGAGATGATGATACAGTCCTAGTTGGAGGACTCTGTGATGGTTGTGCATAATCACCAGAATGGACAGGCACTCTTGGTGGTTGTTGCTTATCAAAAGTGTAAAGACCTTCTGCAGGTCCCAAATCCACCACCCTTCCTGACATTGATACCCTTGTTACCTCAGGTCCTATTCCAGCATTTCCATCTTGTGGGTGTTCCAATCCTTGACATCTTGTACCTGCCACTCCGCCATTTCTAAGCAAATTTCCCGCATGCCGAAGTGGTGGGTAACAGGAGTCATTTGTGTGTTGGTTGTCTTGGAATTTGTGCAGATTTTTAGATTAGATGACAGCATATAGCTCTTAGGGACACCCCCCTGTCACTGGAAAAGCACTAGTCCAAATAGAGAGGCTTTCCAACCATGACTAGGGTTGGTTTGCCTATAGTTATTAGGCCAGTCTGTCTGTGCACATTTGTGTGATAAAACTCAGATAGATAAGATCTGGTAGATGTGTCACCTTTAGGAGCCAGAGACAGAGATGCACCTCATTTTCGAGTGCCCCTTCTACTATGAAATCGGAGGGCGATACCAGTTCCTCTATAGGTACTCAGGGAGCTCCTTCTCTACTTTCTTCTAGCATCACAAACAGAGATGCCTAGCCCTCTTCATCAAAGAGATACTCAACCACAAATCTCAGTTCTTGCATGCCCTGCCCCACCAAGAGACTACCAAGAGGATCCTCATACTTTCATGTTGCCCCACAAGATCAAGGCAACAAGAGATAGGGGAATCTTCAGTGTAGTCCAGATCATAGAGTGGTGAGACCCCATGTCTCCCCTCAACCTTGCCCCCCGCCCCAGCCCAAGAGGTCGATCTATATCATTGAGACCAATTCAGACTCAGGAGGTGTCAGACCAGACCTCTGATCGCACATCATCATAGATAGACGGGTCTAGAGCAGGGCGCCTCTCGCCCATCCGACTACCTCCTAGCTTCAACAAAGTAGCCAAAGTTCTATCCGAAGCTTCTTTCCTTCAACCTTGAATGGTAGGAAAGCAAGGCTCCCTTACTCCTATGACCCCCTAGGATCATACAGTCGGACCCCACTATGGAGCCCGACGACTCCAACAATGAGCCAGCACCCTTGATCATCAAGACCAAGGGACTTTGACGTCATCCTCATTTCTCTCTCTTTATTGATCAGCACTGAGATGTCCAGTCTCGGACTCTCACTTTGTATCACTACACCTATGACACTATTATATATCTTTTGGCTTTGGTTTTAGTTAGACCTAGTGATTCACTTAGCTAGACACTTACACTTTTTCTTTCGCTTTCGTCATCTTACTTCCAGCATTACCTAGGAGCTACTTTTGCACTCTCACATTGTATTCAAACTGGATGTACCTTTTAGTCCCATTGACCTACCTTTGTGGTCATTTGTTGGACATTAATAAAATTATCTTATCTTATCTTATCCATTATGGATTACATGGCTTTGCCTCCTTTTCTGTGATGTCACCATTAATGAACCAGTCGGTTCATAACCAATGGTATCAAAGTGATTCTTTCCACTGACCTCTGACCAAATTTCTCTTTTGGTGACAGTAAACCCCTTTGGCCAGTGACCATTCACCTTCCCACTCCTCAACGTCTACCGACTCTTCAGATTTTCATTCCACATACATCATTCTGCAACCTCTGTTTGCAAAAATATAAAAACTTGATCATGCAAACAGAGAATGAGAAAAAAAATTCGAAAAAAACCAGTGAATATAGATCCCATATTCCAGAACACTGCCACAGCCAAACAAATCGGCTTATGGAAATAAAAAGAATTTGGTGCAGCAAACAAAAATATATCATAATAGTAATAAAATAAGCAGCTTTAAGCCACTATCAAATATCGCAGAGATAACATCAGCATAAATGCCCTAACCATTCATAATTGACCTACAGACCACCATGATTTTTTACCATCAAGTCTACCCAGCATTAACCACCATCATGTCTGCAGAGAAAATTTAGAACTGTTGTAAGGAAAATAAAGCTCTGCAGGACGAATGCACCTATGTCAGAGTTGTTATAACACAATCTGTACTTGCCCAAAGCCCAAGGCAAGTGAATGCAAGATTGGCGTAACAGGGAGTGACCTATCACTGTCACCTTAATAGGAAACCCCTTTCTATTTAGGAGTATATCAATGTACCCCAAGGGAGACGTCCCCAGTGACCCAAGGGTTTGAGAAGGCTAAGGCAAAAGTACAAGAAAGTTCCCCCCTCTCACAGGTCACCCAATTTCAAAGGTTCTTTGTATCTTATAGAGATGAAGCAAAAGGTAAATGAGGTGTACCTGCCCAGAGCAAGACAACAATAGAAAAAGCATGCAATTTCAAGGTACCATATGATGTTAGTGCTTCATAAAACCATGAACCTTTGGAAAATAAATAAGCTGATATAATACTGAAGCAAAGTAATTATCTATAACAGCAATGAATGTTTTGTAACAGACACAATAATTATGCTTCAAAAATGCTTTAAAATGACAAGAAAATATAGCTTTAATTTGACAGAATGATAGCAACTTGTCAGAAGCAAAGTTGGCAATGTCTAATCAGCTTTTAATGTCACTCTTTAAGATGAATTTGCTGCTGTAAGATGGTTGTAGCAATCTTTTGCAACAGCAGCAAGTTAGTTAGGGAGTTAGTCTAGTTTAAGGTTAGTAGAACTTAGTAAATGTTTCAAAGAAGATAGTTTGAGAGTTGTTTGATCAATCAATCACTATAGTGAGTGGACTAGTGCCTTTATAGGGTAATGGAGTCTATAGATGACAGTTTTCTGCTTGGAGGAAATGACACAATGATAATACTTGCCTAAGGATAAGAGATGGATGGAAGAGGTGTTGGCTTTTCAAGGCCTCAACATCCAAACCCTAAGAACAAACTTGCTTGAGTGTAAGCAATTTTAGGCTCTAGCAAGATCTTCCTTCCTTAGACTATTGAATAAATACTAGAAGCAACAATTGACTAGATAATGACTTCTAAAGTGCTAGTATTTAGGGCTCTAGAAATTTACCTAGGTCAAAATCCTCTTGGCAAGGTCTAGCAAATGAAGAGTAAAGAAGTAGCAAATTAAGTCCTTTACTCCTAGGGTTTGTCAAGTAAGCAATTTCATAATCTTTAACATGAATAAGCAAATTCACCATAAACCATTCAAATAAAATGAAGAATTGCAGATTTACTTACTTCGCCAAGAATAATCAAGCCATAAAACCCTAGAATGCCAAATAACTTCACCAAAAATTATCCAAGTTGCAAATTTCAACCTCCAAGAGAAGTGCGCCAAAAATTTCAGCTAATAACCCTAGATGAGGGCCGAATTTCAGATCACACACTTGTGTGATGAGAGATGATGATAAAATGAGAGTTTTATCTCTCTATTTATACAGTATCAATGACCTTTTATTAAAATTAGGTCATAAAAAGGCCGACATGGCCAAATTACATTTAAAATCCAGTTTTTACATAAATGACATTAATTAAACCCTAATTTCATCTCCAAGGGTGACATCATGCCCTTCTAGGGTGGAACGCTAGGCCTCAAATGCAGAACGTTTGACCTCCAAAAGCCTTGAATGCTACCACATGTGTCGACTAGCACACAACCGCCCTCATAAATGAAAACCCTGACTAGATGACGTCTAGGGTCAAAATGATGACGTCATGGGCTCTCAGAGGTCAACGTCCTGGTGGAAAGGCAAGACCCCCCTAGATCTAGGCCTGCCAGAGTGTCTCGGGGGCAACGTCCTTCTTTCTTCCTGCCACAAGCCTCTGGTGTCTCTCTGCCCCTGGTTGGGGTCACAACATCCATCTGTGGGCTTTCAACTCCATGGAGGTCGGAGCTAATCATTCCCCCATATGTACCTGTCCACATGGCAAAGTCCTGCAGTAACAACAAGTACGCCCTCCAGGGGCTCATAAGTCATAGGGATCATAACAATGTCAATCACAGCTAATAATCAAATTACCCAAACATGTGCATCAAACCCCCCTTTACCCAGACAAATGCTCAAAGACGTTATGCAGTTTAACAAGTCGGGTTTGGAGAGGGTCTCAGGATGTCCTATTGGGCTAATCCTCCTTAAGTTCGGGGTGTTTCCCAAGTGAGAGCCAATCTAAGTCATGTAAGTGTGCGTGAGGTAACATGGGAAGTGTTTGGGCATAGGGTGCAGTGATAACAGGGAAATGTAGGTCTTGTCTGTGGGTGCCTTTGTAGAGGGCGAGTTGCACCTTATCATGGATGCCATTGTTTCCTAGCCCATTCAATGCCTTTTATTCTTAGTCTTATTGCTTTTTTCTTTTGTGCTTCAAGGGAAGAGCGGAGGGACACTGTCTTGGCTTGGTGACCAATGGTGGCAATGTTACCCGCAAGCATTTCACGAAGATGAGAAGGTTGGCTCGTGATGAGACCCCCTTTTTCTTGGCTATGCCACCAAGAGCCACTACCCTGGTTTGGTGACCAGATAGATGGTAGTGTCATACCGTTACATGCCCATGGTACTAACAGGTCGGCTCATGATGAGACCTCCCATCCACCAGCTAATACCTTGAGTGTTTATTTAGCTTACCAGTTCCCTTTTCTTACTAAGAAGCCTTTTACTGCTTTCTCGGGAATTCCTAGGCGAAGCATCTCAAAGGTTTCATTTTGGCTCTTAACTCCCGCCAACTACTTTTACCCTTTGGGCCTTTAGCCCTTCTTCCCACAAGGCAAGGCACAACCCTTCCTAGTGTCACAAACCCAATGTCCGAACAAAGGTAGGGGGAAAAATGAGAGAAGTAAGGATGGAAAGTGGTAAGTATGGAGGGAATGGACGATGACCTTTCATAGACCCACCCAGTGGCAACCCATCCTAATGGGAGATCAACTTACTAGGGCATCATGTCACCCTCCCAGGTATAAGCAAGTTAAAGAGCATAATTTTCAAGCAAATGTTATGAAATGAAGGAGAATTCAGTGCAACATATTCAAGTGCTTCAATAATCAGAGTGACACATACCATGATACCCGGACTCATTACCTCATGGAGCAAGACGTACTGCTACTTCAGGACCAGGCTGGTGGGATGGATACTACTGCTACTGATAGATGGGTTGCACTGAAGAAAAGATGGGCCTCTGGGGCCATACTCAAGTCATTCGGCTCTCGGCACTCCATGTCTAGGACCTATGGGCCTTGAGACACTATCTCCTTAGTTATCCCTAAGATAGGGGATAACAAGAGTCATTGGTGAAAATCCCAAACTCAGTTGTTGTTTAAAGTTATCATTGAGATCCACCAACACTCTCAACGGTCAGTGCCCATTGCAGCTGCTGGCCTCCTCACCATCTGCTAACATCCACAAAAGCAACCATTGGCCCTCTACAACACCTTCCAGCAATGCATCTACGACCATGGCTACTGCTCTTGTCTATCAGGGATTGGGACTCAGGAGGAAAGCTTTCCCAAACAAAACAAAAATCAAAGTCAGTTACCTATGTTCACTATGCATATCACCATGCAATGCATCTCAAGGCATCTAGGCATCTCAACATATGAGTTATATTTATATAAGCTATATTCATGTAATTATTGCTCCCATAATTAATCGCACACACCACACAAGATGGAAGGGAAGGCAGAGCAAGCAAGCAAGCATAATCACCCTGCAGCCAATCAGCCATTATGTTGATAGGGGGCCACTACCTCCATGAACATCCTCATTGGCATAAGAATCATGGTATATTGGGGCTTATATGTTGTCACAGACCAATCCTCACAACTAATGTGAGCTAGGAGGAAAGGAGAGTTTATAATCGTAGAAGCTATTCCAAGATTCCATAAGATAGGCGCATATAAGTGTTATTATTCATGTAATTATTATTTCTGCAATTATTCAGACACACAAGCCACACAAAGGAGGGAGGGGAAGGTTGAGTGAGCAAGCAAACATAAAAGAAAACAGGCACAATTAAAGATTCCACTCAAAGTCAAAAAGAGGTCCCTTTTAAAATTCAGTAGGGCTTTATTAATTATCAAAATAGCAGGTACCTCAACTTTGTTTTTCTAGAAGTGAAGATGGCTTTCAATTTTTTGAGGGTTCCAAGCACTTTGTTATTTTAGTGTTCAAGTCTATTTTTGGCAAGGGGTTATAGTCTATCTTTGGCATATGTTTTTGCGAGATGCTTTTCTTTGAATATTTTTGGAGCCCTATCCTTTGTGATTTTTTAGGCCTTATCTTTTTGTGTTTTTCAGAGTTTTGATCAAGATATATTTCACAGACTTGAACGCTTAGTTTTGGCATGATTTTGTGCTTTTTCTAGAGATCATGAATGCCTAATTAAGGCTAAAGAGAGTGCTCACTTGAGGAATGCATGAGTGTTCCATTTTTGGGCATTTACTTGTTCTATTTCCAGTTTAGGATATGTGCCTTGGATAGCTTAGTTTGGATGTTTTTGTAAGGAAGACTCTTCCAATTTTCAGAAAACAATTTTTCATTGGGTTATTTCATGCTTTCCCTTGTGCCATTCTCCCCCAAGTTGAGCACCCTACTTGTGGATAGTTTCGGCAGATTCCAATTCAGATTTGTTAGAATTTTAGCTCAGGAGGTGTCTCAGCATAGGCCTATGTGTCCTAGGCATGCTGATGGACACCCAAATTAACCCAGTTCAGCTTTATTATCTTTTCCTATGTGCAACTTAGGATTGCAGCAGAAATTTTACCTTGAGTGGAATGTGGGGCCCAAGGAGAGAGAGTGCATCTCATGAAGGAAGCTGCTAGTGGAGTGTGGGACCCTGTCCAAAGGGGGCGCACCACTTAGTGGAAAGTGGGGTCCAGCGGCCCCAATCTCAGCCATTGAGGCCCAAGGTTGGGCACACATCTCAAAGTAAATGGGAGTTGAAGGTAAGATAAAAGAGGGGCTAAGGGTAGAGTTGGGCATGCATTCTCATTTGTGAGGTTGAGCAAGTGAGAGAAAGAAGGGTGCTTGACTGGGAGAGAAGAGGAGGATCAGCAGCAGAGAAGGGCGAGTTCTAGGCCAACTTTGGGCAGCCAGCAGAGGCCAAAGTCGGGCCATACTGTGCAGCAAAGAGAGGCCGAACTCAGGCCAGCTACAGCAGCTTCTAGCAGGATAACTTATGTGGCAGAGGAAAAGAGACCGAATCAGGGCCAAATTCAACCAGCAGCAGCAGGCAGATTTTGGACAGACCGCACAGGCCATACCTAGGCCGTACACAGGTCGTACAGGCTGGTCTGTACAGTCCAGAATCTAGTTGGGCCGTACAGGCTGGTCCGTACAATCCAGAATCTAGCTGGGTCGTACAGCCATCAGCTGGGGGAATTTGCTAAGGGAAGGAAGTGTAATCTGTTGGGAAATTTCAGTAAGAAATTTCATTTAGTATGCTGCTGTAATCTTCTTTCAAGAGCCAAAATAAAGGCCCCTCAACTGGTTTTCCCCACACTGGGGTTTCCAGGGTAACACCTGGTGTTGTCTTATTTTATGCTTGGTTTACTGTGTCTTTCCACTGTGATTTCTGATGTTATAACCCAGCTGTAGGTGTTTTGCATAATTTATCAGATTTAAATCAGCAAGTTTAATTTCTGAGTTTTAGGAAATTATTGGCAAACATTTATGTGCTGAGTTATCAGATTTCAACAAGATTTGCATGCATTAGGGTGTGTTATTTCCAGAGGTTTTCTAGTGTTTTTTCAAGTGGTGACTCAGTTGCTTTTTGGGTGCACGAGTTTCTTCAGTTGGAGCACCCTAGTTGAGTGTGGATGAAGCCCTAAAGAGGGCATTTTCTTCTATTATAGGATACTCTCCATCATCTCTGTTATCCCCATTTTGTGGATAACTAAGGAGATCATGTCTCGAGGCCCTCAAGTTGCAGATATGGAGTGTCAAGAGACTACATGACCAGCAGTATCCTTTTGCACAGATGGAAACCCTTTTCACCACCACAGAGGTCGCAAATTTTCAGATGGCATCCACCACAACAGCTGGCTTCCGGAAGGCAGTGAGCCTTGCTCCATGAGGTACAAGTCAGTATATGGTGAGCATCATTTCAATATTTAAGCCATTTGAGTAAATTGTATCTAGATTGCTTTAGATTTCATGATATATGCTTGGACATTATGCCTTTTTCCCTGCTTCACCTTGGTGATTGACATTGTGCCCTAGTAAGTGGTCTTCCTTGGGAATGGGTTTGCTACTAGGAACTCCCTTCAAGAGCCATCGTACTGTTCTCGACCATAATTACCACTTTCCATCACTATTCCCCCCCATTTCCTTATCTCTTGGGATTTTAGGGTGTATTGACCCAAGAAGGGGTTGTCCCTCATTCTATGGGAAGAAGGGATTGATGTTGGGTAAATGATAAAAGCCTATGTATGAACCTTCTAGATGCTTCGCCCAGGGATCACCCAAGAAAACAATGAAACGCTTATCTTTGAGTAAAGGGGNGGGGGACCCACAATAAAATATGATTAAAAATGTTTAAAAGGTTAGTTGAAGGATAGGAGGTCTCATCACGAGTCGGCCTATCACGTCCATGAATATCTAGTGGTATGACATTACCATCATTTGGTCACCAAGCCAGGGTAATGGCTCTCAATTGCATGGCTAAGAGAAAGGGGGTCTCATCATGAGCCAGCCTTCTCATTTCCACTAGGTGTTTGTGGGTGACATTGCCATTATCTGGACACCACGCCAGGGCAGTGACCTTCAGTCTTTCCTTAAAAGAATGAAAGAATGGCAAATAATGGGCTTGGAAAAAGTGCATTGTGGATGAAGGAACCACACACCCTCTACAAAGGCACCCATGGATGAGACATTACGACCTCTTGTATGTCATGAGCCCTATGCCCATTAAGTCTTAACCCCAACCACTTCACCCACTTTACATGGCTTAGAGAGGGATCTCTTGGAAACTCTCCTTGACCTAGGGAAAGATCTACCCAATAGGACAACTCGTCAACCCTCCCATATTCATGCTTGACAAGTTGCATAATCTCTTTGAGCAATTAATTGTTTGATATAGTAGTCTTTGATGCACATGCTTAGATGGCTCATTTATTGATTGGATTCACTTATCATGATGTTATGACTTGAGATCCTTGGAGGGCGTGCTCATTTGTCTTTGCAAGACCTAGTTGGTGGACAGTTTTGGAAGAACAAGCCTAGCTTGGGCTTCCATGGGGCTTGAAGCCCACGGGTGGATGCCAAGGGCCCGCATGCGGGATGAGAAAGATCAAACTTGGAAGGCCTTAAAGATGACTTGGACGACATAACCTAGCCCCCACATGCCAAACGTTTTTCCTAGGAGAGGCAAGACGTCACTTCTAGAGGCATGACGTCACCTAGGGGGGTTAGGGTTTGGTGGTGTGGTTGATGAATTGGCACTTGGACGTTTTGAGGAGAAATGGGCTTTGACCATGGAGGAAGCAACTTGGATACTTGACATGTGGATTTGGCAAGGCTAGCCACCCTCCTCCTACACCAACGACTTGCTTCAAATGCAAAAACATCCCTAAAGGGGTGACGTCCTTCTAAAATTAGGGTTTTCTTATGTGCAAAACTGAATTTTAGATGAATTGTTTAATATTATTTTGTCTTGTGGTTTACCCCTAATTATGTGGACAAGTCACCTTAGTGACATTTTGTATAAATAAGAGATCATAAGATCTCATTAAATCATAACTCTCCCTCTTGTGAGAAGACATTGGTCTGAAATTTTTGCTACCTTTGGCAAATTGTATCTTTTATGCTCTTGTTTATGGCTATCTTTTGGTGAATGGTTGATTGAAGTGTAGCGCTAGCCTTGGAAGGCTCATCTTTTGCTCTTATGGTAGATTGTCTTAGCATTTTCCTTGAAATTGGTATGGTCTTTTACTTTCATGCTATCATTTGTTTCAAGTCAAGGTTATTGTGCTAGAAACTAAGTGGGAAGTATAAGGATTTACAACCCCACTATAGTCTTTGTTATCCCTGATTTTTAGGGATAACCAGGAGATCATGTCTCGAGGCCCACAGGTCCTAGACATGGAGTACCGAGAGCAGGATTGACTTGAGCATGGCCCTGGAGGGCCCATCCTTTTCTTCTTCCATCAGCTTTATCTTGTCAGCAGCAGCAGCATCCATCACCATTGGCTTGGTCTTGTATCAGACGAGGTTCTTGCTCCATGAGGTAATTGGTCCAGGTATCATGGTACATGTCACTTTTGATCATTAAAACCTTTAAATATATGCATCTGATTCCTTTTATCTCTAACAACTACTTGGATCTTACATTAGCCCACTTGACCATGCTCTGGGAGATTGACAAGGTATCCTAGCAAGCCTGTGCCCATAGGTT
>SNQJ01S0081428.1:0-12643 GCA_010110895.2 Picea sitchensis
ATAAATTAAATTTCTTATTCCCTTTGTGTTACAAGATTTAATGAAGGTCATAATTATTATTTATGTGGTTTTTATTTTTATTTTTATTATTATTTTTTTTTTTATAGAGAGATAAAACTTTACCACTAGCATAGTTTAGACTTAAACCTTAAATTTTCGTACAGGGCGACATTTAATTAGGGAATTTTTTTAAAAAATTTCTTAACTCGTTATTCGTCCTAAGACCATATAGGTCCATTCCTCTATCATCAACAACACGACGTGCCCTTCAGGACGCACTAGGTGCTCCAAGGGTGCCACTTGCCTTAATCTGTTTCCCTTTGTGTGACGTGCCCTTTAGGATGCACTACATGCTCCAAGGGTTCCACTCACCTCTTGACTGACTTGGTAGACATCAATAACCCCTAGAGTCAATACTCCACCAGGTGAACTTGTGGGAGACTAAGGGCCTCTAAGGAATAAGGCCCCTTCCTTATTGCGTGCCCCTTAGAATCATCGCGAGCGACTATCGCAGTCTACCCTCACGGCATCGTGGGTCCTCTCGAACTAGGTAAACATTAACCTATAGTTTGATCCACGACGAGAGTACTAGTAGGTTGTGGCAGGGTTGTTGTCCACACGTCTCCCTAAACATCTCTAGTAGTTGTGCGTGACCCCTTTACTCCACATGTGAGTCTGGTCGGCAAGCTATCATCAGCCTGCATCATCAACAAATCATGTCAGAACATATCCATATCATATCATCTAATTATATGCACTAATATCATAGTAAAACAATCAAACCCCAATGGTACACTCCCTGACTCGATCTAGAGTCCAAGGGGTTTCATCGATGCCTCTGCATCCTTGAGTTCCAAAATCCTGTACACTTAGTAAACCGAGTCAATAGCACCTATCTATGTTGATGTAGTAAAACCACATGTCATCAACCCATAACGCCTCATAATCAAAATCAAAAGTTTTAATAGCATAGTAATCCGAATCACTTGTGAGCAAGTGTCCTCAAAGAATAAGTTCGCTCAGTGTTCTAGAGCGAGATGTTACAAAGAAATTCCTCTTGGTGCACAGAGTCTTCGGAAATGGCCATGTTATCAATTTACTACAGGTTTGTTCCATTGCTATAATGCAGTATACCAGCATATCATTCCAAACTTATTTGCTAATTATACACAAATTCAAATGTCTTCTTCATCTTCATGACGATTTGTGTAATCTATTTCACAGTTTCAAATATGTTTATCGTGAACTACGACAATTGGTACATACCAATAATGTCCAAAGAAACTAATCTCCATAATTATGAGACAAGCTCTACTTAAAATTTCTCCAGCCACAAATCCTATAAAGACCAAAATTTCAGACATAATCAAAGTTTCGCTCTCATTGAAATTGAAAGCATGGTGGAATGATCCTTCAGAGGATTGAAACACTCCATAAATATTCCCAATATAGGTTTAATTAAAATAATAAAGGCCTAAATATCAGGTTTCTAATGTGTTTTGTACTTATCAGTACAAAGTATTTGTGATGGGTTGGTTGATTGTGGGATCGGTTTGTTGTTACAGGATCTTTCGACCGAGTAGGGAGGTGATGCAGTAAGCAGTATGGTGTACGAGGCAAGCGAAAGAATTCGAGATCATGTCCATGACTCTATAGGAATAATCAATGAACTCTAGAATAAAGTATCATAGTTGCAATCCCAATTGACTTCTGCTCAAGCAAAGATCACCAAAATTACTCTACAACATGTCAATGTCTTACCCCTTGTTATAGGATAGCATGAAATTCCGTATCCCAATTTTTTCTACTTATCACCGTGACGAGAAAGTGAAGAGATGACGCACACAAGCCCCTCTATTTAAATGATTTAGGTCGTCCCAAATTATGGGAGCCACTCTAGATATAAAAAATAACTATTAGCAATCCACATTTCCTACATCTCTCTTGAAACATTTTATCCACTCATATGTATCTTGCAAGCATGAATATTCCAAAATTCTTCTTCATCATGCATAGAATTCTTATATATGGATTTGAATGTGAATCTGATGCATGAAATTCTTATAGATTGATATTGCAAGAATAAATATTCTAAAATTCTTCTTGAGCATGCATGGAATTCTTATATATGGATTTGAATGTGATGCATGAAATTCTTATATATGGATTTGAATCTAGGAGATAAAACATGTAACAACATGGTGAGTTTGGTGTGTGAATATTGTCCACTTTCTTTAGGTAATCCCCTTAAAAAAGTAAGAATGTGAAAACATCTGATGTCCTCCTTTTTTTATTGAGAGCGCCCATCCTACAAGTATGTAGAACTACATGTCTTCTATTGAGTGCAATAATATTATCATGCTTCCACTAGTTGCATTTAAATTTTAACTTTGTAGGTCCAAAGCCTTCGATCTTAATATTTTAACTTTTACCATCATTTCAATTTGTCAAAATGTCTGAATATTTGAAGTGTAGATCAATGTTGCAATGGATACCTTTGTTGGCAATTATTTGTATGGATATTAAACTCAAGGTTCAAAAAAATTTGACTTGAAAATAAAAAATTCATACAGATTTTACAAAATTAAAATTTCATAATTCAAAATATAAGGTTAAGAATTTCAAACCTCTTTGTCTATGAATATGATGAATATGAGTAAATTCAAGATTTTTGTATTGAGAGTATCTAGGTTCTTTACATCCCACTATGGCTGAGATGTTAGGCATCCAGAGTAGCGAGGTGCTCTACAAAGCAATATGAGGGAGATGTTGTTGCATGTAGAATAGCTAGTTGCTCTACAACCTAGTATGGGGGAGATGTTGATGTTATTATGTTCTCGTTATGTTTTTGAGCAAGCCCAATATGGAGAAGAAGTTGCCACTTAAGATTATGTTAGAGATAAGGTTATATTATAAAAAAAGTTCTTTAATTATAAAACAAATTAACAAAAATAAAAATAAAGTTGGCTCAATTAAAATAAAAGAATCAAAACATCTAAAATATTAATTCCTTCCTAATAAAAAAAATTAGACACTAATAAATTTGATCCATTTATTGAAAAATAGAAAAAAAAACCTTTAATGTAATAATATATCATACAATCATTTCGAATTATTGTATTATAAATTCATCTTTAACCTAAAATAAAAATAAATATGAATAAAAACCTAATATAATTCTTATAAATTCATTTTTAAATTGGATTTGAATTTGTCATATATATATATATATACACAAGATTATTAAGTGTTTATATAAATATTAAAGTTAAGAATTCTAAATATTTTGATTGTATTAAAATTTATATATATATATATCTATCTATCTATCTATCTATCTATCTATCTATAATTTGAGTGGTTTAATGGTTAAGAACATGTGTTTCCTCTTTGAATGTCATCTTTGAATGTCAGAGGGTCAAATTCACATGGAGTTAATACATGTCCCTTGTCCCACAAACAAAGGGGTCTCAAAAACCAAGTTTGGCCATGACATAAATTATTATTTTTAACATTTCCTTTCACAAGTCTTCCAAATATTTGCGGTCCTTCCAATTGTAAATTCTGCCAAAGACAATTTAAAAAAAAATCCTTAAATTATAGATTGAATGTTAATGCAAAATATGAAAACCTAAATATAATAAAATATATATATTTTTTTTTTAAATTCTTCATTTGAAACTATAATGTCACATATAGTTAATTTTTTTTTAAATGAATAAGGTAATAAAAATTTACTAAGTAAAACAAAATATTATTATTTTTTGATTATGATATATTTGAAAAACAAAAATTATAATAACATAATATTATTTTTTCTAATAAACCATATATTTGGAATGAATGGAATCTATGTGTATGCACAATTTGATGAGAAATTAATACATGTAACATATAAGATAGGGATAATGTGCACTCCTAAAATTATAAATAAACAAAAAACTTTGCATGTTCTTCACAAACTTATTTTTTAAGGATGAAATTTTACCTTAATCTTTTTTTATTTTGAGATTTTTGAATGGTTGGAAATATCATGGAGAGATTTACATCTATGATCTTTTAAAGTTTTGAGATTTTTATATAATTTTTTCTATTTTCACAAGAAAAAATATTATTTTTTACATAAAAATGAATCTTTTGTATTTGTTTCATATTTTCTTTCCTCAATCTCATAATGGCACATATCTTATGTTTATGGAAAAAAACATTTCATTTATAGGGCATGTGTGGTGATTGTGGACCCTGTCTTTAATGTCATAATATATCATACAATCATTTCAAATTATTGTATTATAAATTCATCTTTAACCTAAAATAAAAATAAACATAAATAAAAACCTAATATAATTATTATAAATTATTTTTTAAATTGGATTTGAATTTGTCATATATATACACAAACTTATTAAGTTTTTGTATAAAGATTAAAGTTAAGAATTATAAATCTTTTGATTGTATAAAAATTTGCCCACACATACATATATAATTTGAGTGGTTTAATGGTTAAGAACATGTGTTTCCTCTTTGAATGTCACAGGGTCAAATTCAGAGGGAAGTAAGACATGTCCCTTGTCCCACAAACAAAGGGGTCTCAAAAACCAAGTTTGACCATGACATAAATTATTATTTTTAACATTTCCTTTCACAAGTCTTCCAAATATTTGTCATCCTTCCAATTGTAAATTCTGCCAAAGACAATTTAAACAAAATCTTTAAATTATAGCTTGAATGTTAATGCAAAAAATGAAAGCCTAAATACAACAAAATATATTTTATTTATTTTTTAATTCTACATTTGGAACTATAATGTCACATATAGTTAATTGTTTTTAAAATGAATAAGGTAATAAAAAGTTACTAAATAAAACAAATTATTATTATTTTTTAATTATGATATATTTGAAAAACAAAAATGCTAATCTAAACACAATATTATTTTTTCTAATAAACCATATATCTGGAATGAATGGAATCTATGTGTATGCACAATTTGATGAGAAATTAATACATGTAACATATAAGATAGGGATAATGTGCACTAGTAAAATTATAAATAAACAAAAAAAATTGCATGTCCTTCACAAGCTTATCTTTTTAAGGATGGAATTTTACGTTAATCTTTTTTCATTTTGAGATTTTGGAATGGTTGGAAATATCATGGAGAGATTTACATCTATGATCTTTTACAGTTTTGAGATTTTTATATAATTGTTTCTATTTTCACACTAAAAGAATATTATTTTTTACATAAAAATGAATCTTTTGTATTTGTTGCATATTTTCTTTCCTCAATCTTATAATGACACATATATTATGTTTATGGAAAAAAACATTTCATTTATAGGACATGTGTGGTGATTGTGGACCCTGTGCATGTTCCATTGGACCAGAAAGAATAGTTTAGCACCTCATACATTTATTTTGATGCTTAAAATGTGGCTATGGCCAGGCGACCCCTCTATCATTTGTAATCTTCATATTTTAACACATATTATGCTTATGGGACGAAGAATCCCTTTGTAAGACCCACATGTTTTTTTAGGGCCCATGTGCATAATCAATGAGCCTTCAAAGTGTCTTTTAGTCCCTAATATAATAGTGTCACCCTATGGACCATGTCTAGGGCACTAAGACCCATTAGTGGTTCATCAAATCTTGTAATGGTGCTCATATTACACCAGTGGGACAAATATTCCCTTTATAAGGCCTTTGTGGTGGTTTGGGACTGTATGAATGGTTTATTAACCCTAAAAGCATACTTTAGGGCCTAAAATATTGGTGCTCCTCCTTGGACCATGGTCATAGCTTGTATACCTTTCCATGCAAAGTTCAACCTTGTAATGACACCTATATTACACTTATGGTCAAAATATTTTATTTATAGGGTCTATGTTGTGGTTTGGGACCCTATGCATGGTCCATGAGTCCTAAAAGCATTGTTTAGGCCTTAAAAGCATATTTTAGGCCCTAAGATGTCACTTTTTATCCTTGGACCACATCTAAGACATTGTGAAGGTCCATATCTGGTGTGAAAAAACTTGTAATGGTTCTCCTATGACACCTACAAGTGAAATATTCCCTTTGCATGAACTTTGTTGTGGTTGTTTTTACCATGTGCATGGTCCATGAGATCTAGAAAACATATTTCAATCCATAATACATTATTTTTCATGATCAAATCATGTTGAGTCTTCAACACTCAATTCTAGTGCATGAAACCTCATAATGACATCCATATTACACTTATGTGCTAATGATTCCTTTTAGGGGGTGTTTTTTGAGTGAAAATTTAAAACCTTTCTTAGAAAGTTTGTCATTGTATATTTTGATGTTATTCTAATATTTAACAAGACCAAATAAGAATATTTGTAACATGCATTTGGAGAATGTGATGAAAATGTTGAAGGATGAGAAGTATATTTTTGCACAAGGAGTTGATCTATATGGTGAAGATGGGGAATATGTTGTCATGTTAGGTTATGTTAGATAAGGTTACATTAAAAAAAAGGTTTAATTATAAAAAAAATAGCAATAATAAAAATAAAGTTAAACAATCAAAACATCTAAAATATTAATTCCTTTATAATAAAAAAAAATAGTCGTTAAGAAATTTGATCCCTTTTACTTGATAGATCCCAATTTAAGAGAAATCTATACCTGTCCTAATTTTTTAAATAAAAAATTATCAAAGTAAAATATTATATTATAGAACATCCACCTTTATTGAAAAATATAAAAAAAAAAATAATATCAAAATATATCATACATTCATCTCAAAATACTATATTACTAATTCATCTTTAACCCAAAATAAAGATAATTATCAATAAAAACCTAATATAATTATTATAAATCCAACTTTCAAATATTTTCAACTAATGAGTCAAAGATAAAATTAGTGGTAGCAATTGGAATCAACCTTGTGTAGTAATTCTAAATTCGACAAAGACAATTTAAACAAAAGCCTTAAATTATAGGTTGAGTGTTAATGCAAAATATGCAGGCCTAAATATAAAAAAAAATATTTTATTTATTTATAAATTCTACATTTGGACCTACAATGTAGCATATAGTTAAATTATTTGAAAATGAATAAACTAATAAAAAGTTACAAGTAAAAAAAAAATATTATTAATTTTTTAATTATAATATATTTGAAAAAAACAATAAATGATAATTAGAACACAAAATTATTTTACCTATTAAACCATATATTTGAAATGAATTTAATCTATGTGTATACACAATTTTATGAGAGATTAATATGTGTAGCATATTCAAAATTATCCCTAAAATTATAAATAAACATAAAAATGATATGTTCTTCATAAATTTATCCTTTTAAGGATGGAAATTTTACCTTAATCTATTTTTATTTTCTGAATTGTTGGAAATATTATGGAGAGATTTACATCTATAATGTTTTAAAATTTTAAAATTTTTATATAATTTTTTCTATTTTTAAAGGAAAAGAATATAATATTTTTTACACAAAAATGAATCTTTTGTATTTTTCTCAGATCGTCTTTTCTCAATCTCATAATGGAACATATATTGTGATTATGGAAAAAGTATTTTATTTATAGGGCATGTGTGGTAATTATGGACCCTATGCATGTTCCATCAGAGTAGAAACAATAGTTTAGCACTTCATAGATTTATTTTCATAGTTAATCATTTGTAATCTTTATATTTTCACACATATTATGCTTATGAGAAAAATAATCCCTTTGCAAGGCCCACAGGTTTGTTTAGGGTCCATGTGTATAAGTATTAAGTGTTTATATAAATATTAAAGTTAAGAATTATAAACCTTTTGATAGTATAAAAATTACAGAAAAATTGCACATGTATGTAATATATATATATATATATATATATATATATATATATATATATATATATATATATATATATATATATATATATATATATATATATATATATATATATATAATTTAATTAGTTATCATTTAGAACATGTGTTGATAAAATTGGGGTAATAAATGCATCAAAATTGTCCCACAAATTTGAGTGGTTTAATGGTTAAGAACATGTTGATAAGTGGGGTAATAAATGCCTTCAAAATTGTCCCACAAAAAAGGAGGCCTCGGAGGAGTCCAATTGTAAATTCGGCCAAAAACAATTGAAACAAAGAAAAATATGAAGGCCTAAATATAACAAAATGTATTTTATTTAATTTTAAATTCTACATTTGGACCTATAAAATTACATATAGTTAAATTCTTTTAAAATGAATAAGATAATAAAAAGTTACAAGTAAAAAAAAATTATTATTATTATTTTTAATTATGATATATTTGAAAGAAAAATAAATAATAATGAGAGCATACTATTATTTTTCCTAATGAACTATATATTTGGAATGAATCTAATCTATTTGTATGCACAATTTTATGAGAGATTAATACATAGTTTACTAAGAATGAATTGAATCTATGTGTATGCACAATTTCATGAAATATTAATACATGTAGCATATTCAAAATTTTCCCGAAGATAGGAATATTGATCAAGATTTAAAAAAATGAAGTTTTCCATAGCCAAGTTGAATATGAAGTAGACAATTCTTATTATCTCCTGAAGAAATATTTGAACTTTAAATAATGTGCATGAGTCATATGATATGTACCCATAAGAGAGGATGGTGAGGCATGCTAGGCTTAGAGAACCACTTGAAAACAATAAACAAGATGCCTTACATCTTGAAATTAAAACTCACTCACATGCACATGCAAGAACAAACAATTACTCACTCACAAGCACATGTCGAGACCTTGTTTATGGTTTTAGAACATATAGGTAATCATAGTTTTTAAAATGACAAGGTACTATCAAAGCTATTATTTTAAAAAACTTATTCATATTTTTAGGACTAAGCATTGAAAATAGCATACGAGTCTTTTAAATTAATATTTCTTCATAATATCCCTCAAGACATTACATACATGGAGTATCGAGAGACATCCTGACCAACAACAGTCACTTGCATAGACAAAGACCCTCTCCTCCACCACAACTCTAGGTTCATTACGATGGTATCCACCACATTAGTTGGCCTTTGGAAGACATTGGGTCTTGTTCCATGAGGTACAAACTAGGTTTTATGGTGAGTTTCATTTCAATATTTGAGGCATTTGAGTTTGTTGCACCTATTACTGCTTTTGATTATGTAATGTTTTCTTGGACATTATGCTCTTTGCCCCATTTTAATTTGGTGGTTGACATTGCACCCTAGAAAGTGGGTCACCCTTAGAGATAGGTTTTCTACTGGTAATCCCTCTTGATGATTCATCTTGCCAGTCCCGACCATACTTGTCAATTTCCACACTTCATCCCCTCATCTCCTCACCTTTTGAGATTTTCGGGTATAGTGAACCAAGAAGGAGTTGTCCCTCATTTCATGGGAAGAAGGGGATGAAGTCCCAGAGGCTTGTAGATGGTAAAAGATAAAAGACAATCATTAAACTTCTATATGATCTCCCAGGGATATCGAGGACAATGAAATGTCTCTCATAAGAAACTTATGGGACCCATGGAAAATGACTAATAAGAAAATCCCAACCAAAGTGGAACATGTGTGGGAACTATTTTTAATTCTTAGGTAGAAGCCCCACACATGTTTTCAACTTAGGGAAGAATAATTTGACCATAGTAGAGTCAAGGTTGGCACTGTTTTTCATGCTTAGGTAGAAGCCCCACCTTGGATTCAACATCGAAACATCCTAAAAGAGTAAAAGGAAATAAACGGGGTTGGAAAAAGGTTGCATTGAAATGAAGGTGAAACACATCCTCTACAAAGGCACCTATAAATGAGACACTACAACCCCTTGTATTTTATGAATCCTATTCCAATATATTCCACCCCCATCCATGACACTGCATCCACATGACTTAGAAAGAGGTCCCCTAGAGCATGTACAAACACTTTTCGCAAGTACTCAAAGACTTGGAAACCATTGACTACTATTGAGATTTGTTTCCAACCCTATTTACATATAGCAACTTGACTTATAGGGGAATCCATTCATAAGTATCTTTTTCCTTCTTATTTTCCCCCAGGGTCACCCACAATTTCCCCCTTGAGGTGATCACATCACCTCTAAAGTGACAAGATTAACTATCTCAGATGACAGTGGATATGTGTTCTCTTATTTGCCACCATATTGTGGTTTGGTTCAGAATTTTCCCAACCTACAAATCGTGTGATAAAATTTTGGCATCGTTGTTAGGGAGGATTTTAAATCCTCTTCCAAAACCTAACGACACTTTGACAACCTATCTAAAAACATTTCCCTAGATTTCCTGATGACTCCACTTTAAGGATGTTGCTTGTAATGAACCTCAAAATACCATACAAAAAAAACAAAAATTGTTTACATAATTTACTTGGCAGTAAGGAATCCATTAGCAATAAGAATTCTACTATGAAACTCTGATATAGAACTTTATCATAGAATTTTTTTACTATATGAATCCTAAATTCTCCTTACCACATGCTATTCGAAATATGTCATAAAGTCTTACCTTAAGTGAGAAAGTTATAATGGAAAGCCCCAAGACTTTAGAAAAAGATATAGAACCTTTAGGCATAGGGTCTAAATGATTAAAGTAAACTTTACATAATCCATACTATACTCACCCTATTTGGCATAAGGTCTCCATACTATACTCGCGCCCAAGTGTTCTCAAAAATTTTCTCCTAGGGAGATCCCTTTGGTTCTTACCAAGTTGGCCAAAGGTTGGGTTAAGGACTGATGACTGTCACAAGCCTCCAGGTCCTGGTCATCTAAAGGCTCTTAACTCGAAAACTAGTAGAATTGAAAGCTCGATGTCCTTTCACTAGTGGACCTACGACAACAAGAATCCAACCATTACCTAAGACCTATCACAGGGGTATGGAAGAGACATTCCTTAAGTGGGAAAGGAAATCCCTGTAAGGGTATTAAAAGCTCTGCATCCATCATTAAGGTAGTCTACTGGTCATATTGAAAATTGCTTGGCTCTATTCTCAAAGTGTCATGCCGACCCTCCCCTGGTCACGTGGCTCCTTCATCCTTCGCATTATTCATAATTAATTCGAGACGACAAGGCATTGTTTAGGTTTTGAGAGGGTTCAAGGTTTGTCATTCCGAGTTATTTATTTCCATTTGAAGAGGCTCTGTGTGTCGAGGGGGTTTTAGAGGTGAAGATTGTCGCCCTGGTGGTTGCCTCCATCTGGTTGCAGATGACATGTCTTACATTCTGGGTAATTTCTTCTCTAAACTTCAAACATTAATACCCTAGTTATTTCAATATGAACATTACGATTTTTGGAACAAAGTGTCCATGCCAAGTTATCGTTCTGTTTTCTCCCTCATTTTCTTCCCGTGGAATTATTCTTTTGTCAACTTCCTTACATTACATTTGGATCCATCCTTAACCCTGTTGCAATGGCCTTTTCCTTGAGGTCGTCAACGATTCTATTTTATTTACTGAGAAGGACAGTTAGCCCATCTATCTAGGTTCAATATATAGGGTTTTGTAACTCTTTGTCGTGAACCAGAATTCATATCTAAGTATTCATGAATATGAGGGAAGTGTTTATTTCGGGCTTAATTACCAAAATATTGGTTGAAGCATTCTCTACGTTTAATTTATCGACCTAAGTGATTCTATAAAAGGGTTCAGGTATACTAGACTCATAGTCAGGGTACTCTTAGTTGGAATGTGTGGATTAAGATCTATTCCGCCTATAAATTACACATTCTTGTTGTTCACCTACACAAATGAAATTCTGATTTGGTCGATTACTGTATTTCATTATTAAAGAATTTTATGTAAAAAAAATTTTGTTTACTACAACTATATCATTCGTTTTAAGAGCTAAAACATATCATTAATGACGGGCCTTGTTCTGATGTGAGGGTACCCATCAGTATGTATTGTCTCCTTCACCCTCGACTCTGTATGACTATCCATATGGAAGATGTCAAGGAAATGATCATTTTCCATGAGTTCAGAAGTTAAGTAAAACATTGGTATGATGTATTTTTAGACATTTGCACTTAAATTGTGTTCTTCTTACATTGTCTTCATATACAAGTTTACTAATCATCGTATATGGTGGACTCCTCCAGGTTTCCGTCTATCTGAAGGTTCTGGTTACTCACCTGCGTACTTGGCATAACAAGGTATATGATTTCCCTTTCATAACTCTTCAGGATTTAGAGCCGTCTGTGTTGCAACTGAGATGTAGTTACCAGTATCGTTTCCCTCAGTTTTCCTATTGGCTTGGGAAGGGAAAGAATTTCCAATGTAACTTAAAACCTTTGGGCTACAATTATTATAATACAATAATTTATGTACATATTTTTCTCGGTCTTTTGCTCAAATTAAATGACTGTTTTAATCATTCACCATGCGGATCTCACCCTATCCCAAAATCTGTTTACCAGGGCTATCCTATTCTGAAAGTTTGTACGAATTATAAAAGGCCATATCATTTTGTTTCCTTTCGACCTCTCCTATGTTTAATGTCAAAATACCCTTCTGGAAAGGAAATGTTGATATTCGTTTGGACTCAACATGAATAGACATAATGATTCAGATTATATTACGATTCTTTCTTTATTCTAGAACA
>SNQJ01S0081428.1:23924-37458 GCA_010110895.2 Picea sitchensis
TTATATTTATTTTTTTGGAAGGAAGGCTATGACAACAACTATTAAACAACACAACCTGACGACAACATGATGCATGCAGATCAGGCAACAAACCACAACAACTTAGCACACCATCACATCAGGCAACGAGACACAAAATGCGATAATCAAAGGACAGATAAAATGACTACTTGCGTGACACAAGAAATACAATGCCTACAACCTAATGGACAACCCCAAGAACCTGACACATCAACTTGACAACCAATAACTAGGAAATCTCTACGACACACAAAACCCAATGCAATGAGGCATTATAGAACCATGTACCATCATCCCAAACAAAGAGCACCCACCCACATCAGGAAGCACCAGACTCAGGCCAAATTACTATTTGCCTCTATTCATCAGGGTGCACAATGATCCCCTCAACATGAATCATGTCATCTCAAGGCGATAGGCATGACGGTAACCTTGGTGCAACTTAACACATCGAGACCAATAAACTAAGAAACGTTTCAACGTGCTAGGAGACCAAAATAACCAACAAGAAGACCACACCCACGCCCCTAAGCAATAGTTCGATAAGACGTGAAAATATATCACTCATAATTAAATTGTGTAACTAACAGAAGGATTTATGGTTCCTACAAGGCGACAAGTGTGGTGAAATTAGTATGATCAACCACCTCTTACAATTTAGACTTAAGGCACAAGATATATAAGGAAGATAAGGATAGAGGTAGGCTCGTGATCTAAATAAAGAGGTATAAACATTATAGCTAGAATTGAAAACATCCCTCTTAAATATTTATTTACGAGCCCCCACAGAATGCTCAACTTCTTTCTAGAATTTAAAGTTACGAACCCACACACATAAGGATGCATTTTCTTACTACCAATTAATATTATCTGCCCACAATTAGACTAAAGAACTCACACGCACAAGGTAAAATTCTTATTACCAATTAATATTATCTGCACACAATTAGACTAAAGAACTCACACGGACAAGGTAAAATTCTTATTACCAATTAATATTATCTGCACACAATTAGACTAAATAATTTGGGATCATAGATACTGAGGGTTTTGAAGGACCATTGACACTACTACAACAGAGAAGAGTAACAAATAGAAATACTAAGGAAACGATGATAAACAATAAAGTGTCTCCTAAGAAGGCTATGAAAGAAATGGGGCATGGGATTCACTGCTACCAGGTTCCAGCCTTACTTAAAACTTGAAGACCACCCACCTCATCTTAGTGTAGTATTGTAAAGTTACTCCCATCTGTGTGAGGCTGAAGAGTCAAAATATCCGGAGGACGGGCATGGATGGTATCTCTGTCTATCATTAAAAATACAGGATATACCGAATCGTTGTCCATGTTTTAAAATTTGCAGACACAATCTGATCATAATAAATTCACAGCCACAATCATTGTAATTAAATTCGCAGTCACAGGATTAAGTTGGATGCAGACTCACAGTAATTTAAAATGCGCAGACACATCCTGATCATACTAAATTCACATCCATAATCACTGTAATTAACTTTGCAGTCACATAATTAAATTGGACGCAGACTCACAGTAATTTAAAATTCGTAGACACCCCCTGATCAAATTAAAATCACTGTCATCTCTATAAAATGTTGTCAACATATATATATAAAATTGTGGTTATGGATAAAATGTTGTCTACATATATATAAAATCGTGGTTATAAATAAAATGTTGTCTCACATATAAATAAAAATCGTTGTTCTCATAACTCTGTCACTCATTGATATAAACCATTGTCCAGTGAAGATCACAACATTGTCTTCTACACAACACAAAGGAATTGTCCATTAAAGGATTAGCTGTATAGTGTGCAACGATGTAATATAAATTATGAACATGAAGTTTAGTCGGTTACATAATTTACTGTCACGCATTATAAATATTAATTATTTGTCATCCATTAAAGATAAAATCACTATCACTGGAATCGCAGTAAACATAGCTCTGTCTCCCATTAGATGTAATATCACTGTTAATAAAATTAAATTCGCTATCCAAGGAAAACACATAGTAACCAACGATTTCCCTATCCCAACGCAGAGAATAAAATCATTGTCACAATGTTAAAAATGCAGGTATGAAGTCAATGCAAACAAAAGGTAGGGATGATCAATCAAGCACATAAATTATAAAAGGAACAGATTATCAATAATAAACCATTGTCAAAGGTAAATCGTTGCTGACATTACACAGTCGAATTGATCAATTTAAGAGAAACATTGAAACTTGCGGGGGATGGGCCAAAAGAAGAGTAAACTTCGTCATCAAAAGTAGTAAATCGCTGAGTTAATTGGAAGACCAGAAGTATAAAAAGAAACCACACAATAAATTCGCCAGGAAAATTATCAACACAGAGATCAAAACATAGGGGATCATAAGTGGTTCACGGAAGGAAGGATAACAATCGCAGAAGTACTCATTCACAAAAGGAGAAAGGCAATCCATTAATCATGAACTATCATCAAGGGGTAGACGATTGGGCAATAGATCCTTTGCTCATCATCCATGCACAAAAAATAAAGGCGTTAGGATCTATAGGTCTATTAACACTGAAGTGACTACCATCAATCCGGCTCCTGGCCGACTTCTTAGGCGAGGACTGATGAGATAGGCATGAGGGTGAAGTAATAAGCGCAAACTCATCACAAAATCAATAAAACCATAGGGCGGTCACAACATGCAGGGATCGAAAGCCAAGGGAATCAATCAACAAAGAGATTAAGGCTATGGGGAAATAAGTTATCAATTAAAATTCTAAGTCAAACATTTTATTTACCCAATTAAAGATATAGAACTGAAAGCATGAGGTATAATAAGAATCTGCCATGCAGAATCAAGTAAGCGTACCATATCCCAAGTCATCCGCTCTGAGTTTTTGTTCCGTGCGCTCCATGTTGCTCCTGATTGTCGACCGATGAGACTTCACCGATACCTCACAGCCAATGCTAGAGATACTCTTCTTCCCCATTAACCCCTCGATCTACAAAGGGGCCATGCACACAGAACCATAGATCAACTAGCTCCCAACTTTCCTCGCAAGGCTGAGCTACCACTCCTCACTGAGATGGGTATCCCAACTCCCACAAGCTAAGTCAGTCAAGTCTAAAATTCTACAACATAACGTTACGCATCACAGAAGAGATCCACCATCCTCCTCCTCCCTCCTTTATATAGAGTTTCTAAGTCATTTAATTACCCAAAATCCCATTTAATTTATTTTTCAATAATTTAATTCATAAAAATCCTCCCTGTACATGTGTCACCCATCCCCTTCATTAGACCATAAATTATTTTCATTAATTACTTAATTACTCCTATTTCCCTCACCCAACTAAAAGAATCCCTAGAATCGGTCCTAGGTGTCCCCATATTTCCTTACACAATTTAATGACTTACCCACTTACTAATTCACTAATTGAGTTCAATTTAGAAAGTTCTTAAATGCTAGATACCTTACTAAGTTAGCCTTTTTTTTTCCCTTAAGTTTCCCCTTTCTTTTTATGTTTCCCTCTTTTTCCTAGTTTCCTAAATATTTTAAATTTCCCTCTTTCCCCTTTCATTTAAAACTCAAATTGGAATGTGTAGACAATTACCTTTTTCCCCTTTTCCTTCTAAATTAATACATTTTTAATTAGCATAATATAACAAAACAATTATTTCCCCTTTTTAAATTTTATCCCCCAAAAGATCTTTATAAATTAATTGAATTGCTTACACCCTTCTCATTGCATGATTAAATATGATTATTATTATTGTTTATTTATTTTATTTTTATTTTTATATAATATATATATATATATATTTATCACAAGTATCACTTACCTATATTTTAATTTTCGAGGCTCGACGACATTTTATTATGGAAATTGTTTTGAAATATTTCTCATCACATTATTCATTCTAATTCCATATAGGTTTATTCATTTATTATTTAACAACGCGATGTTCCCTTCAGGACACACTAGGTGCCCCAAGGGTGCCACTCGCCTCATTCTATTTCCCTGGTGTGATGTGTCTTTCAGGACACACTACATGGTCCAAGGGTGCCACTCACCTCTTTCCATTTTTCTTGCGCGATGTGCCCTTCAAGACGCACTACGTGCTCCAAGGGTGCCACTCACCTCTTCACTGACTTGGTAGACATAAAAAACCCCTGGAGTCAATACTCTGCCAGGTGATCTTGTGGGAGACTAAGGGCCTCTAATGAACAAGGCCCCTACCTTATTGCGCACCCCTTATAATCATCGTGAGCGACTATTGCAGTCAGACCTCACGACAACATGGGTTTTCTCGAACTAGGTAGTCGTTAACCTACAGTCCGAGCCACAACGAGAGTGCTAGTAGGTTGTGGCAGGATTGTTGTCCACACCGCTCCCTCAACATCTCTGGTAGTCATCCGTGACCCCTCTACTCCATATGCGAGTCTGGTTGACAAGATATTGTCAACCTGCATTATCAACGAATCATGTCAGAAATATATCCATAATCATGTCATCTAATAAGATGCACAAATGTAATATATACAACAATCAGACCCCAATACTTCACTTCCTGACTCGATTCGGAGTCCAAGGGGTTCCATTGATGCCTCTGCATCCTTGAGGTCCAAAATCCTGCACACTTAGAAAAACTGAGTCAATAGCACCTATTTATGTCAATACAACAAAATAACTTGTCATCAACCCATAACGCCTCATAATCATAATCAAATGCCCAATAGTATAATAATTTGGATCACTTGCAAGCAAGTGTCCTCAAAGAATAAGTTTTCTCAGTGCGCGCAAGAGAAGGATGTTACATACACGCCCTCTTGGTCTAAACTTCATCCCGTAGTTTCACAGTATATAAGTTCCGAATAATTTGTATCACAGTATCATAAGTCTATCTATCAAACAAAAAAGGAAATTGTTGGCACATATCATATGCGTCCTCCCATGTCATCGAAAGCGGACTATAGTTGTCCCACCAGACCTTGACCTGATCTACTGTTTAATGTTGTAACTGTTGAATGAAATGATCTAGGATGTGGATCGACTCAGCCGTGAGCAATCCCTCGTCTGATACCTACAAGGAACTCATGTCAATAACATGTGTAGGATCACTAATACAATGTCTCAAACTAGATACGCAAAAAACATCATGCATACACCTCAAAGAATCAGGCAAGGCTAGTCGATAGGCCATGGGCCCCTTCCTCTCCACAATCTTGAAATATCCCATGAACCTAGGAGAGAGTTTAGCTCCCTTTCCCAACTTGATCGAACTCTTATGTGGTTTTACCCGCAAGAAGACTCGATCGCCAACCTCGCACTATGGTTGAAACGATGCGCATTGACATAACTCTTGTGCTGATCTTAAGATTCCTTAATCCTTTGTCTTATTGATTTCATTTTCTCTTCCATTTATTGGATCAATTATGGTCCCACCAAGACCCTATCCTATAGTTGATCCTAACTCAGAGGCGTCTGACATGGTCTCCCATAAAGGAACTCGAAAGACACCATATTAATGGTGCTTTGGTAACTATTGTTGTATGGGAATTCTACCAGTGGCACAAATTCTTCCCAATTCTTATGTTGGTCCATCACATACATGCACAACATGTCATCCAAGGTTTGGTTCGCTTGTTCGGTCTACCCATTAGTCTCTAAGTGATACACAGTACTAAAGATAAGTTGGGTTCCCAAGGCCTCTTGGAAACTAGTCCAAAATTTTCCAGTAAACACCGATCCTTGATTGGATATAATCCTCTTAGACACGCCATGTAGCCTCACAATCTCACTGATGAAAACTCAAGCTATATCAGGTGCCTGATACATCATACACATAGGAATAAAATGAACACTCTTGATCAGAGTGTCGACTACTACGAAAATCGAGTCATGTCTCCTTGCCATCAATGGTAATCCAATGATGAAATCCATCAAAATGACCTCCCATTTCTATTTCAGAATAGCGTGTGGATGTATTAATCCTTCTGGATGTCTATGTTCAGCCTTTACCTACTGACATTCTAGACATCTAGCCACCTAGTTGACTATGTTTTCCTTCATTCCTTTCTAGAAGAATAAGGGTTTAAGGTCCGCCCTCATCTTCGTGACTTCCAAGTGAGCCATGTATACTTCTCTATGAGTTTCGTTTAGGATCAGTCTCCTCAACTCGTCATTCGGTAGTACATAAATATGATTTTTAAACCTCAATAATCCATCATCCTCAAATGTAAATCTTTCAAATATTGGTACCATCATTGTGTTTTGACCGATAAAATCCTCGACCTCTTTTTACCAGTCATCGTCACACTATAAATTTAGAATCTTTTCACGTAGATTCGTCTGAAGAGGCAACACCGAAAAGATGAGTGGTCTCCGACTCAATGCATCAACCATTTGGTTCATTGTTCCTTTTGTGTAAGAAATCTTGAAATCGTACTCGCTAAGCAGTTCTGACCAATGGCGTTGTCATGTGTTCAGGTCGCTTTGCGTAAAGATGTGTTGTAGTCCATAGTGGTCCATCTTTAGTTCAAATTTTCATCCAACTAGGTAGTGTCTCCAAACCTTCAAGGCATATACAATGGATAACAACTCCAAATCGTGTTTCACATAGTTCTCCTCATGCCTTCTATATTTCCTCGAGATGTAAGAGATCCCTTGACCGTCTTGCATCTAGACTCCACTTAAGCCTTCCTTGGATGCGTCAGTGCATACCAAGAAGTCTGCGTCCATGTCACAGACCCTTAGTATCAATTTCGTTGTCAACAACTCCTCGAGCCCCCAAAATGCTTCCGCGCATTTCTTGGTCCAAACAAATTTCTTGTTCTTCTTTTGCAATTCCATGATCAGATTTGCTATCTTTGAAAATCCCTTGACGATTCGTTGATAGTATCCTGCTAAACCCATAAATCCATGCACTTCTGGGACATTCGTCGGTGTAGGCCATTCCATAATAGCCTTGACCTTTGTTGGATCCAAACCTTGTTTTAAAGCGGTCTTAGGGACGTCATCCTCTTTTATCCGTGAATAGAGATACCCTAATAAAAAATTGATCTTTGAAAACACCGTCGCCCCCTTCATCTGATGGGACAAATCATCAATCCTCAACAACAGATACTGATGCTTGATCGTTGCCTTGTTCAATTGACGATAGTCAATGCAGAGCCTCCATGACCCACCCTTCTTTCATATGGAAATAACAGGCGCGCCCCACGGGGACACACTTGGATGTATAAGTCCTAGGTCCAAAAACTCCTTCAGTTGCATTCTCAACTCTTGTAACTCTAGGGTTGGCATCTGATAAGACATTCTTGCTATCGGTTTAGTCCCCGGTTTTAGGTCTATGGTAAATTCCAATTCCCTGTCCGATGGCATCCCAAGTAACACCTACAGAAACACGTTGGCAAACTCTCTCACCATAGGTAGGTGTTCTAGTCCTTCCGCTACTGCCTTCTCGTTTAATGCAAGGATAGCATAAAGATTACATCCCTTGCACATGCTCTTCTGTAGCTACAAGGAAGAGATGAAACTCAAGGAAAATCTATGGTTTCGTCCTACAATCATGTGTCTCTGTCCCTCATCATTGATCAAGCTCAACTGTCTTGTATTATAGTTGAGTATATCCTCATGCGATTCCAACTAGTCCATACCAGTTATGACATCATAAGATCCTAATATCATGACGTACAGGTTGGCCCTGGCGACAAACTCTCTGAGGTTAAGGGTACAACCCATAACCCTTTCTCCAACCTTCTGTTTGGCTCCCGAAGCCATCTCTAGAAATATACACTCATCCTTTTCGACTCACTTTACCTTAATTCTTTTAACGCTACACCAGAAATGAAACTCTCGGTAGCACTGGAATCTATCAAAATACTAAAGGTCTGGTCAGCGACGGTACCTGACGTCTCAAGCACAATCGACTGGTGCTCTGCCTAGTGGTTATTCACCACTGTATGAATCTGATGGGCCTTTCCAAAAACTCCCATGGTAGTGGGTCTGACTGATCCAAATGCTCCAACCCTTTTCTGTAGGCAGTAATGCTCGTCATGTGGGTCCCACAATCCAACATACTTTCTTCGGTCCAGTAATCCTGGTACCCGAAGTAGAAGATGAATTATAACAATAAGGCCAAAATCAAACTTCTTGACCTTAAGTTTCTGGGTAATTTGGTGCGGAGCATACCGAAGAAGCTTCAAATGGGACTCGTACTCGGGCACCGTGCGGATGCCTCGTCGCAAGGCGTTGAACTCGTTGAGATGACGCTCAAGGAATTCCTCAAAAATATACCTTTCTTGTAATTGTTCCTCAAACAGTTCCCATGACACATCATCGAAGGCCATGTTCAAATGTTGTAGGAGCATCTTCCACCATAGAAGAGTGATCCCCTTCAGTGGAAATACCATCAAGTGGACCTTCATCCTGGAGGTCGTAATCGCAAAGTGTGAAGCACAACTCCTTGCCTTACAACCATGCGTCGACGACACAGTTGTCTGTAACACTCGTGGACTCGAGAACTCAACTCTCTCGAGTTGTCGGTGGATGCTAACGGTGCTAGATATGGTGTGCTGTGGACCCTCAGGGGTATAAGTGCCCTGGCCTCCTCTTAGTACTGATGGTGAATCAAAGCCCTTTGACATTACCTGGAAGGGTCTTGTTAGACCATCATCATCCATTACAACAAGCAAATCTAGCCCAAGGACTTTCCGTTCCCCTTGGGGGTTTGACTTCGAGGGTGCGAGAACTTCTGGAGGTATCGCACCTCCTTCCATGACACGATGTTGCGAACTTTTAAGGCATCCTCTAAATGCGATCACCACATGGACACGTTAAGGTTTTTAATTAATGCAAGGATTAATACGCAAGAGTTTACTACAGTGGAAAGCCTGGAAATCCACAGTCCCATGGTTGAACCTTCTCTGATACCATATGTAATGGACCCATCATTACAACTACAAGTGACTCGACGCAAAAACAATTTTTTTATTTTATTTATATATATATATATATTTTGGAAGGAAGACTAAGACGACAACTATTAAACAATGCAACCTGACGATGACACGACGCATGTAGATTAGGAAATAGACCACAACAACTCAGCATACCAACACATCAGGCAATGAGATGCAACATGCGATAATCAAAGAATAGATAAAACGGCTACCCGTTGGACGCAAGAAAGACAGTGCCTACAATCTAAAGGACAACCCCAAGAACCCGACACAACAACTTGACGACCAATAACTAGGAAATATGTACGACACACAAAAACCAATGCAATGAGGTGTTACAGAACCAAGTACCATCATCCCAAACAAAGAGCACTCGCCCACATTGGAAAGCACCAGACTTAGGGCAGGTTACTATTCGCCTCTATTTATCAGGGTGCGCAATGATCCCCTCAATAGGAATCATGTCATCTCAAGGCGATAGGCGTGCAGTAACTTTGGCGCAACTTAACACATCGAGACCAATAATCTAAGAAACGTTTCAACGTGCTAGGAGACTGAAATAACCGACAAGAAGACCACACCCACGCCCCCAAACAACAGGTCGACAAGATGCGAAAAGACATCACTCACAATTAAATTGCGTAACTAACCGAAGGATTTATGGTTCCTACAAGGAGACAAGTGTGGGGAAATGACTATGATCAACCACCTCTTACAATTTCGACTTAAGGCACAAGCTATATAAGGAAGATAAGGATAGAGGTAGGCTCTTTATCTAAATAAAGAGGTATAAACATTATAGCTAGAATGACATCTAAGAAAGATTGGAACAAATCAAACACTACTTCAAACGTACTAACTTCTTTCCCAAATTTTTAATCTTTATGATGATCTTTTGTAAAAACAATATAATTAACTAAAGTTTCTTATTGAAAACACCCCTCTTAAATCTTTATTTACGAGCCCCCACACAATGCTCAAATTTTTTCTAGAATTTAAAGTTACGAACCCACACGCACAAGGATGAATTTTCTTACTACCAATTAATATTATCTACCCACAATTAGACTAAAGAACTCACACGCACAAGGTAAAATTCTTATTACCAATTAATATTATCAGCACACAATTAGACTAAATAACTCACACGCACAAGGTAAACTTCTTATTACCAATTAATATTATCTGCACACAATTAGACTAAATAATTTGGGATCGCAGATACGGAGGGTTTTGAAGGACCGTTGACATTATTACAACAGAGAAGAGTAACGAATAGCAAGTCTAAGGAGACGAAGATAAACTGCAACGTGTATCCTAAGAAGGCAATGAAATAAATGGGGCATGGGCTTCACTACTAGCCGGTTCCAGCCTTACTTAAAATTCAAAGACCGCTCACCTCATCGTTGTGCAGTATCGTAAAGTTACTCCCATCTGTATGAGGCTGAAGAGTCAAAATATCCGGAGGACGCACAGGGATGGTATCTCTGTCTATCGTTAAAAACGCAGGATATACCAGATCGTTGTCCGTGTTTTAAAATTTGCAGACACTCTGATCATAAAAAATTCGCAGCCACAATCACTGCAATTAAATGCGCAAACACACCATGATCATACTAAATTCACAGCCACAATCACTGTAATTAACTTCGCAGTCACAGAATTAAATTGGTTGCAGACTCCCAGTAATTTAAAATGCACAGACACACCCTGATCATACTAAATTCCCAGCCATAATTACTGTAATTAACTTCGCAGTCACAGAATTAAATTGGATGCAGACTCACAGTAATTTAAATTTCGCAGACACCCCCTGATCAAATTAAAATCGCTGTCATCTCTATAAAATGCAGTCAACATATATATACAATCGTGGTTATATATAAAATGTTATCTACATATATATAAAATCATGGTTATAAGTAAAATGTTGTCTCACATATAAATAAAAATCGTTGTTCTCATAACTCCTTCACTCATTGATATAAACCGTTGTCGAGTGAACATCACAACACTGTCTACTACACAACATGAAGGCGTTGTCCTTTAAAGGATCAGCTGTATAGTGTGCAACGATGTAATATAAATTATGAACATAAATTTTAGACAGTTAAATAATTTACTGTCACGCATTATAAATATCAATTCCTTGTCACCCATTAAAGATAAAATCGCTATCACTGGAATTGCAGTAAACATACCTCTGTCTCCCATTAGATGTAATATCACTGTTAATAAAATTAAATTCTCTATCCAAGGAAAGTGCATAGTAATCAACTATTTTCCTATCCCAACGCAAAGAATAAAATCACTGTCACAATGTTAAAAACGCAGGTATGAAGTCAGCGCAGACAAAAGGAAGGGATGATGAATCAAGAACAAAAATTATAAAAGACAGATATTATCAATGATAAAGCATTGTCAAAGGTAAACCACTATTGACATTACACAGACGAACTAATCGATTTAAGAGAAGCATTGAAACTTGCAGGAGATGGGCCAAAGGCATAGTAAACTTCATCATCAAAAGTAATAAATCATCGAGTTAATTGGAAGACTAGAAGTATAAAAAGAAACCACACAGTAAATTTGCCAGGAAAAGTATCAATGCAGAGATCAAAACGTAGAGGATCATAAGCGGTTCGCGGAAGGAAGGATAACAATCGTAGAAGTACTCATTCACAAAAGGAGCAAGGCAATCCATTAATCAGGAACTATCGTTAAGGGGTAGACGACTCGGCAACTCATCCTTCACTCATCATCCATGCACAAAAAAGAAGGGCGTTAGGATCTATAAGTCTATTAACACCCAAGTAACGACCTTCGATTCGGCTCTTGGCCGACTGCTCATGAGAGGACTAATGAGCTAGGGACGAGGGTAAAGTAAGAAGCTCAAACTCATCACAAAATCAATAAAACCATTAGGAGGTCACAACATACAGGGATCGAAAGCCAAGGGAATCAATCAACAACGAGCTTAAGGCTATGGGAAAAACATTTATCAATTAAAATGCTAAGTCAAACATTTTCTTTACCCAATTAAAAATATAGAACTGAAAGCGTGAGGTATAATAAGAATCTACCATGTAGAACCAAGTAGCATACCGTAGCCCAAGTCGTCCGCTCTGAGTCGTTGTCCCGCACGCTGTATACCTCTCCCGCTTGTAGACCGATGAGACTTCACCGGTACCTCCCAGCCAACTCTAGGGGTACTCTTCTTCCCCCTTAGCCCCCCGAGCCACAAAGGGGCCACACACTGAGAACCAGAGATCAACTAGCTCCCAGCTCGCCTCGCAAGGCCGAGCTACCACTCCTCACCGAGATGGGTATCTCAACTCCCACAAGGTAAGTCAGTCAAGTCTAAAATTTTGCAGCATAACGTTACACATCATAGAAGAGATCCATCATCCTCCTCCTCCTTCCTTTATATAGAGTTTCTAAGTCATTTACTTTTCCAAAATCCCATTTAATTTATTGTTCAATAATTTAATTCATAAAAATCCTCCCCGTACACGTGTCACCCATCCCCTTCATTGCACCATAATCTAATTTCATTAATTACTTAATTACTCCTATTTCCCTCACCCACCTAAAAACATTCCTAGAATCACTCCTAGGTGTCCCATATTCTCTTACACAATTTAATAACTTACCCCCTTACTAATTCACTAGTTGAGTTCAATTTAGAAAGTTTTTAAATGCTAGATACCTTACTAAGTTAGTCTTTCTCGTTTTTTTTTCCCTTAAGTTTCCCATTTCTTTTTATGCTTCTTGTTTTTTCCTAGTTTCCTAAATCTTTTAAATTTCATTCTTTCCGCTTTCATTTAAAACTCAAATTGGCATGTGCAAAACTACATTTTTCCCCTTTTTCCTTTTGAATTAATAAATTTTTAATTAGCATAATATAACAAAACAATTATTTTCCCATTTTAAATTTTATCCCCCAAAAGATTTTTATAAATTAATTGAATCACTTACACCCTTCTCATCGCATGACTAAAGATGATTATTATTATTGTTTATTTATTTTTATTTTTATTTTTATATAATATATATATTTTTATCACAAGTATCACTTACCTAGATTTTAATTTTCGAGGTTGGGCGACATTTTATGAGGGAAATTGTTTTTAAATATTTTTCATCAGATTATTTTCTCTAAGGCCATCTAGGTTTATTCATTTATTATTTAGCAACACGAGGTGTCATTCAGGACGCACTAGGTGCTCCAAGGGTGCCACTCGCTTCATTTTGTTTCCCTTGTGCGACGTGCCCTTCAGGACGCACTACGTGCTCCATGGTTTCCACTGGTGATCCGGATTATTTTCGGCACGAAATGAGATCGGAGATATAATAAAGAAATGCACAGAGATATCGCAGATATTCAATAATATAACATACATGTATCAGAGATGCAACCATAAACACAGATATACAGTAATACACGATTTCTATTAATGAAAGCAATGTACGGAGACTGTAAAAATACAGAGTGGAAGACTCGCTAGAATGGTGGCAGCTTATCTCTGAGAAGAGATGTGATG
>SNQJ01S0081429.1:0-22686 GCA_010110895.2 Picea sitchensis
TTGTTCCTAGGCTTTGATTCCTAGGCTGTGAGCTTCAGATCTGCAGGGAAACCTCTCCGCCACGCCAAATTCGGCAAATTCAAATGCAAAATTTTGAATACCTGCCTGTGTTTGCGTAGTGTTGCAGGCAAATCGAATGTGTAGAGGTTTACTTCAGTTCAAATCCTGGAGGCTTGGCCCCTGAAGCAGAGAGCAGTGGAAGCCATGGAAAACTTAGCGAGCTCCTTCACCAGCCAAGAAATTCCTCACTCATTTGCAAACACTAAGAGTGCGCGCTCAACGAACACTTAATTGTTTCATATTCATGAAATTGGAAAGTCTCGTATTAGATTCTCTTATTACGCCAACCTATTTCATTTCAGATTCCCTCTCTCTCCCATATCGGGAGTGCATAAATTCCATATCCATTAATGATACTTGGGCTTGGCTGCGCTGAGTGGGTAGGGGGAACAAAGACTAAGCTGCTGGGCCTGCCTCCTCAACTTGGAATATGTATTTTCAACTTGGGCTCTCTCATTCTTCCGATGACTGGACGCATGTTAATAGGGAGAGAAATCCAGAGCTTACAATTCAAAATCACTTGTGAAAAGGTGCCTAATACTTTTGTACTGGCCCTCGCGCCAAGCTTCGTTGTTTTCTATTGACCAGCCCTTATTCTCCCCGCCCTCGGTTAATCAATCGACCGACAAGCGATAAAAAGAAAGCCCTGGTTCTTATCCCAGCCCGCCCGCAATCTAGCCCGCCAGCCGGAAAGCAAGCAAAGTAACAGTTATGTACTTTGAATTTATCTTAGCAAGCTTTCGAATAAATTTAACTCTGTTGAATATCGGGCCTTAGCTTGGGGTTCTTTTACTCATCTATTTTTACTGGGGAATTTTCTATCACTGTGGAAATGCTTGTTCTGTGATTGAACTTAATTTTAGTAAGCTTTGGAATAAAATTCTCGTTGTTAATATCGGGACTTAGTTTGGTGTTCTTCTCTAAAGGAATGCGATGTCTACAGACCCCATCATCCGTTCCTCTCCTGAAAATTTAGGGTATCAGCGTGTTAGAATGATCCTGTGTAAATGTTGTTGGGCTTTGGATCTGCACCTTGTCGTCATCTGTTGAGCTGTGAGGATTGTAGTTGTTGGTCGGGCCGAGGACGTGTCTTACCGTCATCTGTTGTAGGCCCTACTACTATGGCCTACTTGCAGTTAATTACATTATTGCTTTCAAGCCTGTCACTTATGGCGACTGTTTTGTACGGGATCAGGGCTTCAAAACATTGGTGGGGTTTAGACCCAAGTTTTAGTCGAGTATAGAATTAGTTGCACCAGCATTTTCCTTTTAAAAAAAAACTGAACCCTAATTTTTATGTGTTTCTGAATCTAGTAGTTGATGCAGTTCATTTTCTCTAGAGTACATAGGTTTATAGTTCAAGTGGACAAAGCCCATTGGGGAAAGGACTGGATGTTCCTTAGCTGAGGCGAAATTGTAGCAAGGAACCCTACTATTAAGTTTAAGGCATTCGGATTTAGTTCTATCTGCTTGCCAAGGACACCGTCCAAGAATGCGTCTCTAAATTCATTAGTTTCATTACCAGCGAAGCGAGCGACAAGTGCCAGCGTGAGAAGCGGAAGACAATTAATGGAGGTGACTTGTTATGGTCCATGGGTACCTTAGGGTTTGAATACTATGTGGAGCCTCTCAAGCTTTACTTGCATAAATATAGAGAGGTACACATCTCAAACTCTGAATTAGTTCTTCGGTTTTCTCTGTTCTGGGTTTAATACTGGCAGCCTGCCAAATTGGTGACGTTTATTGGAAAAGGTGGAGCAGGCAAAACAGCTTGTGCCTTGATTGTTTCTCAGGTTTCCTATTCCGCCTTCTCTTCCAGTGTTATTTCGAATACAAGGGCAATTTATTTTTATTATTATGTTTTTACTTAATTTAATTACTTTTCATAATCAATAAAGCTATTCCTTTTTTTATATATATACTTGCCTCTCATAATCAAGATATCAACATAAAAGTAAACATCTATTTTTTTTTTTCTTTTATCATTGCAATCATGGTCTTTCTTAAGCTGTTGATTAGGAAGACGTCAATTTTCTAATGAAGTATATTTCAGCAAATGAATCTGAAATCATTTTATTTTTTTTAAAGCAGGAGTTGTTGGTGCTAGCATTATCAAGTCGTTTGAAGTTTCTATTTTGATCTGAATTTTATAGAAAAATTTTGTATTATATTTCGATATACATCACCAAGTTTATTATATAATAAAAATGTAGAATTGTGTTTCTTAATGACAATGGTGTTGCTATCAAGACCCACTAGTAAAATACCAGAGACATTATTTTCAACCTAAATTTATTGGAGGCAAATTAGAGAGGAGATAATAAAGATCCTATTGGATGTCTGTTAACAGTCACATAGAGAAAGAGGTTATTTAGAATTTTCCAGTATGTGTCGCTATAAAATAAATTCACATTTTTTTTATTTTATTTTTTTACAAAAATACACATTTCTACTGCAGGCAAAACAGGGATATTAGGCAGAGGGGAATTTGGCCCTTAAGGCTCCAGTGTTTGAACTATAGCTCTGATACCAAATGTAATGGTTGGATTTAATTTTACATCAATTTATTTTGATAAACTAAGACAATGATTTCATAACACGGTAATTTTTTTATCAGTAACTTCCGTAACTCAATTTTACTATGAATAATAATTTATTTATTTTTTTACATAATACAACAATGCATAAATTTTAGAGAAATACCTTAAGTCTGATGCTAATAATCCTTCCTGTTGTCCGCAGCTTGCTTCCTTCCCGCTTCTTTAGAACACTACCCAAAACCGTCCTCCCTGTCGACTAGTTAGTTCCCTAGCCCCAAGATATCAACGAATATCCTGGCCCTCCGAGCCCAAAACCCCCAGCAACCCCAGTGCATTGCTACAATCCAAACTCCCAAATTCTCCCTCTCCCTGCAATACTCAGAGCTCCCAAAATCCTTCTCAACTCCCGTGGAATGATCCTCCCCACCAACTCCTTTCCTTCCTTATCCCTCCTTCACCGACACCCCTCCCCCATTAACTCCCTACCTAACTCCTTTATTACCCCTTATCATCCCGCCGTTAATACCCTTATCCCTCCTTTATTACTTTATCCTAATGTATTTAATATGTTATCCCTTGTGGGATACGTAACCTAATTTAATATTATATCTTATTATCCACTGTTTATTTAATACTTTATTAATTAATAATTAAATTAACCATTAACCATCATGAACAACTATTTAATAATAATTAATTAGAAATGTTATTTTAAGACATAAATATAGTTTAGCTAATCTTTTAGGATTATATTATTAAATTAATTATACTTAATAATCAAGGGTCGTTACACTTAGCTAATAAGGTTTGAATTAGCCAAGGTGGTTTCATGTCATTAGATGTTATTTTTATAGAGGTACATGAAAATTTTGAAGGGTTTATTTCGAAAGGGAAAAACTTGAGGGGTCTATGGTGGAGGGGTGCATTGTATACGAGTATTTATATTATGCTAGTGAATACATCAAGAAAATTTATGACACAATAGGTGAAGTGGTTTGGGATGGCCAATGTGATGAGGAAAAAATGGAAGGGGGAGCTACTCCAAATGGATAGAAAAAGGTGCATGATAAAGAGTAATTCACTTATCTTTTGTCAAATTTCTACAAAGAAAATCAACTTACATTGAACTTGATAATATATTTGATATCATACTATTTGTTTTGATTTATTGAATACATCAATGAATTCATAAATTGATGCCATGAATAAAAAAATTATTTGCAAAGTTGATGCAACACAACCATGGATCATGTTGTATGAAGAGAAGAGAAGGAAATGGGATAGTGACAAGAAATAATTTATACAATTTAATGGTATAATCATGCCTTATCCTAAGCATTTAAAAGAAAATATTCCAATGATTTGTCCCAATAGTTGGGTGACTGACTAGATCAAAGAGAAATATCTAGTCATTACCTGCATGGTGAAGAGGATGCACTAAACATAGGGATCGGGTGCAAAAACTTTGTAATGATCTCTTTATTTACATTGTTCTTTTAAAATGCATGTTTGAATTATAACACGTATTATGTTTTTATTAATTCTTAGGTTATTAGACATATGACACCATCCTTTGTTCACATTTTTACAATTGTAATTGTTCCCATCTATGTGGGCATATGAACACCATTTTTGCATTAAGGATGTCAATTATGGGTCTATCACACTTGAATGTGGAGTGGAGATCGAGTTTGACCAATTTAGTCATGCTAGCCACCATGATTAGAGCCTAACAGAGGGGAAGTTAGGTTATGTTGGAAATATATAAGAGATTATGCAAATGGACTTCTCATCTTTCCAATGTGTTAATTTTAGGTGGAAGTGGTGGTATACCTTTGACCAGAGTCATGTAATGGAATATCGTGGCAGTGGGATAATATGTGTCAAATCTAAAAATATGTGGGATGAAAAGAAGGAGAAACCAAGAGTTTTTTTTTTATCTAGATGTGTTAGATAGAGGTTGGTTGTTTGTACTAAGACACATTCCAAGATGAAAACATCTTTTTGAGAACAACAATGTTATCATCCCAAGAAAGGAATATAATAAAGGTGATGGCAATGAAGATTGATATATACATGTTTTATTGCAACATTTATATTGTGGATGTGTCATTTATTACAGTTATCTATGATTTGGCCAATTATTTTTTTTCTTCATTTTATGATGTTGAATATGAAAATTTAACAACCGTTTACAACCATCATGCTAAAAATAAATTAAATTGTTTTGGAACTTCAAGCTCTTTAATGAATTATGAATCATTTTTAATTGTAATATATGCATGTTGTTCCTTTGGGTATTGCATAAAAGGTGTTTTTGATATATATATATATGCCTATATATATATATATATATATATATATATATATATAGTCCTACAATAAACTAATAAAAGGGTTTTATGTGTACAAACATCTTCATTTTTTTTTAATCATGGCACCTAGTGTTGGTGAGTTTGATTATATAACTAAGATACCTCACTACATACTCCATCTTGAATTATTTCTGTCAAACCATAATATGTACAAGCATATCGTATTGAAATGAAGTTGTGGTCAAATTTTCCAACATGATAATACAAAAGTAAATGTTTGTTGTAGGAGAACATCCAAAAATAAGCCCAAAATACAATAAACTAATAAAAGGGTTTTTATGTGTACACGCATCTTTGTTTTCCTGCAATAGCACCTAGTAACTAGTGGACTGAGTTTGATTATAACTAGATACCTCACTACATACTCCATCTTGAATTATTTCTGTCAAACCATAATATGTACAAGCATATCGTATTGAAATGAAGTTGTGGTCAAATTTTCCAACATGATAATACAAAAGTAAATGTTTGTTGTAGGAGAACATCCAAAAATAAGCCCAAAATTGTCCCTATAATATTCCCTATTCGAGTTATCTTCAGAATCTTATAGCTACTACTTACTATTTGGATAGAATACTACCTTACATATTGTCCTATTAAATAAATAAACCTACATTTAATTAAGATAACTATAAATTAAAGAGATACATCCCCAAGGCGGGATTCACATTGATTTCCAATCTTGTATGCATTGGCTTCGTTGGAGAGGTCCATATCTTAAGGGTGCTTCTGTTGGATTATATCTTCTTCTCGGGCTGACTAATACTCCATCCCATAATCCTCTACTGAGCATAAAGGGGATGTTGAAGAGTGAAATGCTTCCTATGTTTACCTTTTTCAACTTCCAATTGCTCTAACTATGCTTGAAAATCCTTCGGTTTTTCTTCCATCTCCTATAGCCTAATAATATTAATGTCCCTAGTGATATGATCTTACATTTTCCTAGCTTTCAAATGTTATGTTTGAGAATTCAATTCCATTAATTTTTTATTGCAATGTTTCACATACAATCCATGGCATTCATGGATATCTTCCAGATACTTTTTGCAATAATGGATTCATGTCCTTAAATAGGCATACTCACATTGATTAATATGTTTCTGTGGATTTTTCATGTTTCCAAACCTATTGTCTCCTAATTCCTTGCGAATTGCACTGAATTGAGACTTCTACTCTTCTACCCACACAACCTAAAATTGCCAAAATTGTGTTGTGCCAAGACTTAGACAAGAAATATTAAATGCCCAAATTATAGGTATGTTTCCCTTAATCCCATATGAAATGGGATATTCCATATTTTTAGTGTTAACAGAGGTGAACATATGCAAATAATAATGAGGACAAACAACTCTATGGGACTTATATCCTTACACTTCTCTATCATCCTTCGCCACCACTTATATGGTTTTTGTGACTTTCAAAAATGTTAAGCTATGGATTGAGACTCATGTGAGGTGGCATTGCATAGAGGCTTCTCCACATTTTATTAATTCCTCTTTGTGAAGCAAGGATGCTAGAATGGCTTGGAAATCATAATGCACGTTAAATTTCCTCGGCAACTGATAAAAGACAATATCATGAAATGTGTGCACTATGAGTTGAGTTCTATGAACCATCCTACTCAATTGAGAATCCCTTGGTATTTATTGGTGGAACATGTGCCAGATCACAATTGGTGAGTCTCCTAAAGCAATGAATTTATTGATCCCCATATATTTTAATAGCACCAATCCTTGATAGAATCTAGGATTTCTTGTTGATTGTTCATGGCTTTGCCTAAGCCCCAGGTCAATACCTTTTTTTCTGTTTTCTTTTAGGATTATAAATGATTCCCCCCACACTTACCACCCTTGGATTCTTTATCCACCCCATCAAAGAAAGTAATATATACATTTCTATAATTTAACCAACTTTTAAATTCATTCTCAAACATCCTAAGTTGCCACTTGATCGATCCATTTGGTCTACCCATCTTAATATTTCACTTCTATGTACCCTTGATCATAATGTCCTTGACCCATATCATTTATTAAACTTCTATAATTGATATATCTTGCTCATTTATCCCATTCATATAGATGCATTTTGATAGTAATCCTCTTTGTTACATAACTATCTTTTGTGGGGGAGGAATCAATTGTGAAAATTAACTTTATTTTTGGCCAACCAAATTTTCCAACACATATATTTTCGAGTTTCTATCCAAAGTTTTTTTAGTAGTGTTTTTTTGTTAAATGTTCCTTGATATTTGTATGCCAGGATTGGAACATTTGTGTCCAAGACTACAGAATGTCTAAATAAACTCCAAGGTCTAAGAATGTGTATTGCTAAACATGCCTAGTGTATTCACATTTTAGAAAGAGATGGGGCATTGAGTATTCTTCCTTAGAACATAGATAACAACTCAAAGGGATATGAATGCCTGTTTCTTTGAGATTTTTAGTTATCAAACCTGCCATGAACCAAAACTGATAGAAATATTTAACCTTTGGAAGGAAATTCCCTTTCCATGTTGATTTGAAAATAATGGATTTTGTAAGTTGAATTTTCTTTGTTATCTTGAATTGATAGCCTTTTTTTACAGTATACAATCTTACCAATGATATTTATCATCTATTGTCTCATATTTATTTGTTAATAAGAGTTTCTCCACTTAATATTTCAAGAAGGACTTTCCACTGATATCCTATATGTGCCAATAGGTTTGGTTGGTTCCACACATTTCACATACTATATGTTGATTATCCCAAATCTAAAATGTCTCCCAAGATGTTATAATTATTCTTGTGTAACCATTGTTTTAAATTATCTAGTTCATGACAAAGAGATAAAGGTGACTTTCTCATGATATAATTCTCCCACATATTGATTAGATCCCATTTATAGATAATTGATGCTTAATGAGAGGATCTTCTTCTTTGCACATCTTCCATATGGGGGATTATTTTACCTATGTAATTAAAGTAGCTAGGAACCATAGCATGGAGGATTGTAGAGTTTTTTGCAAGCAACTGACTTCCACCATGTTTTCCCTTAGAAACCAACCACATCATAGCATGGAGGATTGTCGATGTTTTTTCTGGGTAACTAACTTCCACCACGTTTTCCCTCAAAAACCAACCACCACACAATATAGGATCCCAAAGCCATGTTCATAATTTGTGGGTCTTTTATGTCAATCCCTTTTCATTCCATTAATTCTCTAAACATTCTCCAATTGAGTAAATGAAACTTCTTGGTATTATTTTTCCCCCTTGCCAAGGAACTTTCAGATAGACTTCCCTATTTTTTGCATTATGCCTGAAGGTGATAATAATGTCGATGCTTGAAAAAGGTGCATTGTTGAGGGGATTGATTTGATGATGATAATTCTGCTAGTCGAGTTCAACCATTGGGATCTCCACTGGTGCATTTTATTTTGGATGTTTTGTGTCATAGGAAACCAATCTGAATTATTAGTGGACTTAAGAGCTACATGCATTCCTAGATACTTGAAGTATGCCCATTGTTCTACACATGAAAATTCCAAAGATCTAGTAATAAAGTGAAGTAGAGGGGAGGGGGTATTCCAATAGTAGATGTTACTTTTCCATTTATTTATGACTCCACCTAATTCATTGGAATAATAATATAGGGATCCCTTGAAATGATCAATAATTGTAGTTCATTCTCCCCCTACTAGAAGGTTGTGATCTGTAAATTATGAGTAATTTACTAGTTTGATCCCCTTGAACAATAATATTCCTGGTATATTTCTAGCAGTTGTATCTTTCTCTATCCTTATACTAAGAGAGTTTTCCATGATAAAAAAAAGCACAGGGGAAAGGGGTCACCCCTACCTTAGACCCCTCCTACTTTGGAAAAAAGTAGTGGATCAACCATTGGCAAGGGGAGTTATCCAAGGGAATCCTAAGAAAGCTTTTGCCCAATTTATAAAATATTCATCAAAGCCAAAGTTTCTCATAACAATATAAAGAAATGAATGATGTACTTGTTCAAATGCATTGCCCATATTAGTTTTGAATATCATCCCTTTTTCTTTATTATTTATGCTAGAATTGATTGCCTTCTATGTAAAAAGAAAATGTTTTCTATAATCTATCTTTGATGCACAAAACCTCCTTAATTTTTAGAAATAATATTTTGTTAAGGTTTCGGGGGGGGGACCTTCCTTTTCTTCGAGGGGTATTCCTCGTCTGTGGGCAATGTTACTTTGCCTTTCCTTTGTTCATCTTATGTGCCATCTATCTCTTCTCCATCACCTCCTTGCTCTGGTGACATGGAAGCAGTCTTCACCAAGGCACTGCTTAAATATTGTACTTCATCAGTCTTCTTTATTTTGCTAGGTTCGAGTGTATCCTGCGCATCTTTTGGGTTGTCAATGTATGATATCTCCGCAAGGTCTACCAGAATAAGGAGGTCAGTGGACCATTCCTTAGTAATCTCCTCTAGGTCCTCCTCCGTCATCTTATAGTAGGATTGAAGTTGTTGCTTGTGTCATTGTCTCGTGTTGTGATATAAATGAAATGGCAATCAACGTTGAACTTCATCAAAGGCCTGAATCGATGTATAGTGTTCGGCTTCATGAGAGGCTCAGACTGTATGGCTATCTTCAGCTGATTGTAGTATGTATGGAACATGTCATTTGACTGCCATTTCTTATTCATGTCACTTGAGTACCACAATGTATTGAACTTCGCGACCAATGGTTCAAATGGCTTGATGTCCAGGAAGGTTGCACCTTGCGACATCTCCGAGGCAATGAAAGAAATCAGGATCAAGAGCCAGCTGAAATGGAATTCATATCCTTGATCTTGTGCTTCTCTACAGTCAAGTTCCAACTGGTTCACCAGGTACTTCGCCCAATTCATTTGTAGGCCCTCTGCACACTTCCCTACGAGGTCGACTACAAAACCAGTCACTTGGGTGAGTCGGTTCTTGCGTACTAACTTCCCTGCAATCATCTGACGGGTGAGGCGCATTGCACCATTATGAATAGAGGATACCTTGTAGCCTCGCGTTCCCTTCTCAACATCGCCATAAGTGTCCTTGATCCTTTGTGCGAGAGCACGATCCATGGATTTTCTAGGATAGAAATCCCATGGGTTGGGTCCTTGCATACTCAAACCCGTGATATGATTGATCAAGGTCAGATCAACTGTGATACGGCGGTTTAGCCACAAATATATGCCATGGTAACAAGACAACAACATCTTAACACATGCATTCACCTCTTGGTGTCTTCCGAAGTGGGGAATTTTCATGACATTGAGCAGAGTGGACTGCGCGAGGTTATGGGTCCATGCTTGGGGAATTACCTTTGAGTTTTTCCCTTTTGTTCTAGTCATATACTTATGTGGGGATAACATGTTGTAGACTTTGCGATCTCTGAGGTTGAAGTCGCTAAACTTCAACGATGTGATCTTATCTTGGTCTGCTCGCACTGCGCGTATCCCCTTCGGGAGGTACACAGTGACCAAGGCATAGTCGAAATCTCTAGGTACGTTGTCTCAGTTTACAACAACACTCAAATGTGGTATATAGGTGGGTAAGATAGTTGGGATCAATTTAGCATTCGCTAGATCATCCCTTTGCTTGGTTCACTTTTCATCAGTTGGTCGGGATGGTCCAGCTCCACGAGCAATGGATGGAGAGGTTGGCAGTCCTTTCGTGGATGATGCTTGTATACATGTAGACATCGACATGACTCTTTCAGTCATGAGGTCGATCAAAACTTCCTCAACAACTTTTTTTGCAGATATCAACTCGTCCAACATACATGCTCGGGGTTAACAATCTCAGGTTCGGGGGGTATCTTGGACACAGTAGCGAGATAGAGAGCAAAAGAACGATGATCACTGTATAAACTCAACTTAGTGTGTGGGATCAAATTCTCAATTGGAAAAAGTGTTCTCGGTGCGTGGCGTGGTGGGATAAATAGGTAACTCGACAACGGGTCACTTGCAACGGGTATGAAGCCTTCATTAAATCGATTATGTCTGTTATGGCATGGTCCCAATGGTCAGATAGCGAGTTGGCTAGCCATAAATGGATTTTTATCTGTTCAGAGCATTTATCTAACAGCTATAATGTCCCCAACGGCTATATTTCTTTGTCATGGCGAAGTGCCATATGGCGTTGTTCTAATATCGTGGCGAAGCTCCAATTTTGCAATTTTTCCTTCGACGAGGTTCCCTCTGGAACCTTCTGCAACTTTTCGATCCTAGCTCTCTTCTTATTTAGTTTTCTAGCCTTCTTTCCAGTGAGCTTCGTCTCAGTATTCCTTTTCCCATTCTGATTCTTATCTTCTATTGACATAGTTACTTTGCGTTGTTGAAATTGTTTCCTAGAATTCAGGGGTAATACTTCTTTATCTGGAGTAGGTACTTCAGTCTTCTGAGGGTCTTCTAATGTTCCTGCAGCTTTGACATCTGGGTCTATGGTGTTAAATAGCTTCGATTTGTTCTCTTGTTCTTTAATCAAGTGTGCGATCCTTCTAGTCATGAAATATTTTAACTCTTGTCTCTTCTATTCCAAAACTTCTTCTTCTTCCTTTCATCTGGATTGATCTCCGTCGATCCAAGGTTTCCTAGTAACATGGTAAATGGGGCATTATTCTCAGTAAATTTAATAATCTCAAAATATTATTTTGTCGAAGTTCCATTAGCATTCATAGGTATGCGAGCGAGCTTCCCACATAGGTTTATCAACATTCCTTTGAATAATCCTATTCCTCCCAATGAGGGAATCATAGAAGGATTTCCTAAAAGTTCCCAGGTTCTTTCTATTATAATATTCACATGTGTTTCCTCATCTAGAACACAGTCAACATCAAAGTCTCTTATTCTTGCTTCAAGGCATTCTTTTTCTTTGAAGATCTCTGATAAGTTGACATGTCGATGATCATCCAGGGTTTCTCTTATCTGTAGCAATATTTTCTCTAACTCTTCCTTGGATTCTGTCATAATATTGGTTTCTAGATCTGACTTAGGGTTTTCTTGGTTCATATTCATTCTTTCAACCTTAGCAATCATTATAGGAAAATCCAAAACTTCCAGGGAATTCCTTAACAAGATGTCATGGTTTTCTACAATTGTAACAAAGAGTTAATCCTCTCTTTCTCTTAAATGATCCCCAGCCTTTCCTATACTGCGTACTAGGATCATGGTAGCTAACCTGCAAAAAATTATTTCTAGGATCTTGCATATACTTATTAGTCCAAACATTCTTTCTATGCATGGGTATAACATATTTTTCACTATTCATATAATATATATTCATATCAAATCTTATTTCATCTATTAATACCCTATTTTTCAAGCTAGGATAGAATCTATCAAACATACCTAGATTCATACTTTTGAAACAAAAATTTCCACTAATCTTACTTCTACAAAGCACAAAGCCCTCAGACCTATAACTTTTCACTATTCTTACCTTTATCAGAGCACAGAACTTTTAGATCTTACCTATTTTCTTCAGATCATACTTCTTTTCCTTAAAATAGATCTTGTCAAATTAAGTAGAGTACTATGCACCAGAGCAATAGATCTACAAACAGAGCTTTCACAATTTTAGGTTGTATCTTTGCACAAAGCTTCTTCTTTCTCAGTTCCCAGCAATCACAGTTTCAGGTCCGATACTGAGCACTTCAGCAGTAGATCTACACACAAAACTTCTCTTTTCTTTACTTCAGTTCCCAACAATCATGGTTTCAGGTCCTAGAAACAGAACCATTTGTTGGCACAGGGGCAGACCCAGGGTTCAACGCTACAAAAATGCACCAACAAAACCCTAACTACCGACCCTTTCGGCAACTCCTGTGAATAAAATGAAGTCTCACCCGAGGTAGAGGTAGGGGTGGTTGTAAGACTCAAGTGTCTGCAACCTTAGCTGGGACACATATCTATGATTATAATACTTAACAGAGCACTTAGCATCAACAATTCATCAATATTCAACCAATAACTACTTCACAGATAGAACAAAGCATCGCATCATTCACTAAGATATGATGTATTTAAGCACTTTATCGTCAACAAGTAGGTTATATCTAGCAGATCAAACAATAGGCACCTTCATATAGATCAGATCTAACATTCTTACACATCATTAGCACAAAGAATAAGCAGATTTATCTATCTCTATCAAAGCACTTAGCAAGAGAAGTTATGAACACACCAAGACAAGCACAAAGTGGAACAACACAATGTTTATGTGGTTCACCCCCACCCTGGGGCTACGTCCACCAATTCTTCTTCTTTATTGTCTTCAGTCAATCAGTTACAAGAACAGAGCCTCAAAACCCTACTTCTCCTAGGAAAGGAGATCTGTGCACCTCGCTAGATCCTCCTTCCTTGCATTATAGCACAAATAACTTCACAGCCTATTACAATACCTTGCACCTAGCTCTGCAAGTCTCTCCCAGTATGCACAGAGAATCTACAAACCATACTTGCACTTAGTACTTAGATTATCATCCTTACATCACATAGATTGTCTCTCTTCTCTCTATATTGCCTAAACGTCTATATATACATTACAAAATAGGCCTATACATGGGTAAACCCATGGACCGACATCCCATACCCATTACATAGTCCCAAATCCCAAAAAGGACCCAAAAAAGGGGCCGAGATCCGTGATCTCCACTTCGTCTTGCACTCCTCCTTCGATAGGATGTCGAAGTCCGAAAATAGGTCAAACTTGACCAGATCCCTCAAAACTTGGTCAAGGACCAACAATACTCTAAGTGAATATGAAGACAATCTATCTTCTACATGCAGTAGTCCTCTTTAGAGATGGATTGATCAGGCTTACGGACATTCTTCCCGGAAGGATTATCTCCCTCCCACCCACCTCCATGAGTTGCTTTCTATGATTGATCACATGCTTATTTATACTCATGATTATTTTTTTCTTGAATTATCTTTTTATGTCACATGATTAAGCATAGGAGGGGATTCCTTGATAATATGTTGATCAGGTGGTTGCACTGGTTGTACAACTTCACCTAACATCCACGGGACATGATCTCCACAGGGCCCCCAACCCCAAGTAAGTAGGTAGGTTATTTGTTTTCCTTTGCATTTATCATTTGTATGCTCATGATAGCTTAGTTGCATGTCATATATAATTTTTCATTTTTCTCTACTTGCACTACTGCATACTTGTTATGATCATATTACATGTTAGTTTAGAAATTTTTGAAAAAATGTAAAATTTCGTTTTTAATATTAGGTGAAATTTTGATTATATGAACAAAGGTGGAGTGCGCTACCCTCGATACCCAATGTTTTGCTTGTTTCATCGTGTGTACGAACAAGTCTTACTAGGATATGTTGAGGTTCTCATGCACTCTACGACGAGTACATGTCCCCAAGTAGGAGCCAGACGTAACCCCCCATTCCTAGGGGCATCTAAGGAGATGATGTCTCAAGGCCCTTAGGTTGAATACATGGAGTAACGAGAGTCATATGAGTAGGAAAAGGGCCCTATATTACCAAACATCACCATTTTATCGATGCAAATAGTTTCCACCATACCATCCTAGCTCAGAGAGGACAACAGATCTTGCTCCATGAGGTAACAAGTCTGGTGTTGTGGTAAGTGGCATTCTAATAAATGAAGCATTTGAACATGTTGCAAAGGGTCCTTTATTGATTTTGAAAATGTTTTCTTGGAAAATATTCCTTTTTCCTCATTTCACCTTGGTGGTTGACATATTGTCCTAGTAAGTGGTCACCCTTGGGAAAATTTTTCCTACTAGGTGGTCTCCTTGAAAGGTCATTGTACCACTCTCACACATGTCACTTTCCATACTTCTTCCCTTTCGATTCCCCGTATTTTGGGTTTTCGGGCATATTGACCCAAGAAGAGCTTGTACCTCATTTCATGGGAAGAAGGGGCTAAAGGCCCGAAGGTAGATTGCAACTGCTATAAATTAATAAGAAAATAATTATGAAAAGAAAGTGAACACAACAAATGAGGACCATCAAAATTCTTTCCAACTTGAGCTCTACTTACTTAGTGCTCACCCTAGTCTCAAATTGCAAATGCTAAAGCTTGAAAACTTATAAAGGGGAATAGAAAATTACAAATAAATGAAAGCAGGGATTGGAAAGATGGCTAAAAAGGGGTCTGGGAAAAATAGCACCTAAATAGTTGGTAACTCAAGAGCAAGTGCACCCTCTACAGAGGCACCCATAAATGAGATAATACAAGCCCTTGTATGTCAAGAAACCTGATGCCCATAAGTCACACCCCCATCCACCTCATACTCTTTACATGACTTAGAGAGGGTCCTCTCAAGAAACACTCCTTGACTCAGGGAATGATCTACCCAATAGGTCACCATGACAACCCTCCCATAAGGTCTTTGAGAATTTGTTTATTTTGAAAAGGAGGGGATTTGATGCACATGTTTGGGTGATTTTTTTATTAGATTTGGATTACTTGGCATGATACTTGAGACTTGTGGACCCTTGGAGGATGAATTTGTTTGTTTTTGTAGGGCCCTGCCAAGTGAATTTTTTTTCGTGGAAGAACAAGGTTACTTGGACCTTCATAGGGGCATGAATCCCATAGGTTGGATGATGAGCCCACTCTCATTGAACCCATGGGAAAATGAATGTTTCCTTTGGAGGAACTTGGAGGCCATGATATGATCATATTCCAACCCCTTTCACCCCAACGTTGGCCTTTGGAGGCCTAAGGAATCGTCTTCTAGACCCTAGACGTCACATGGGCTTAGGGTTTTTTATGGGGTTATCATGGTTGATGGTGATATGACATGGTTTTATGGAGAGAGAGACGCTTGGAATGCACTAGAGAACTTGGTGGCATGGCACATGGCCTTTGGAGGCCCAACGATCATCACCAAAGGGATTAACATCTTTCTTGGAGGCCTAACAACACCCCTAAAGGGGAAATTACTTTTATGTATTTGTAATTTTAAGTTGTAAAGGAAAAATAGGGAGGGTAGGCCTCTCTAATTTGATGTTCATTTTTGGAAAAGTGGAAAAATTGTTTTTAGTGATCTTGTATAAATAAAGGTCACTTTCATTTCATTTGGACATAACTCTCACTTGAGAATTACATAACATTGGCTGAAATTTTCTCCCTATTTGGGCATTTTTCTCTATCTCTCTCTCTTGGTGCATTTTGGATTATCTTTCTTGTATATTGGAGGAAGAAGCTAGGTGTTATCTCTTGATTCTTGTCTCTTTGCAAATGTGATGGAATATTATTGGTAAAGAAGGGTTTTTCATGTTATCTCTTGAAATTGGTAAGGAATTTTCTGCATATTGTGTTGTTTCTTCGTGTTTCAAGATTAATTATCTAAATATTTGGAGAATTATAAGGGAATATACCCTCCACCAAGATATTCTTTATTTTTCATTGAAAGAGATATTTGCAAAGGTTTCTACAAGGAGTAAAAGGGCTTACACCCTTGTAGATTTACCTTCCTAAGGTTAGTTTTCTCTAGGGAGTAAAGGGGCTTACACCCCTATAGAAGTAAAAAACCCAATTGATAAGGCACTAATCTACTTGCATTGGAGAAATAATATTATTGCATTGGTATACATAAAATATTGAGATATTGAAATTGTCTAAGTTGGATTTGATTCTACATGCTATAAGCCTTCTTGTGTCCTAGGGGCGTCTCGATTGACCTTTTAAGTCTCTTTGTTGTTATAAATTAATGCTACAGCCATTAGGGATGTTTCACAATCATCTTGTTGCAATATATTTCTCACTATTATACCACTAAAAATTACTTGCAAGCTGCCATCATTAAACTACTTGTTATAGGCGATGTTTAGGGTGGATTGTTTCTATATTTGGGTGGCTAGAAGTTGTTGTTGTAGCAATTGTTTGCTACAGCCATTATGATTTCATATAAACTTGTTCATGGCATCTTATAACAACCCTCTAAACATCACCGAAGTCTTTCTTAAATCATTGTAATTTTAACAAGTCACTTCTAGCTTTGTTTCCATCATCTTGTACTTGATTTTGGTGGTTGGATTTGAAGCTATTAACATCATTCATTATTGATCTATATATTTCTATTATGCTGCAATTTTGGGACAACAAGGTTTCTTGTTGATTTCCCATTGTTTAAAGGCTCGGTTTATTATATTTCGTCTTGTTCTAGGCAAGGCTAACATAGTTTTGCAGGCACACAACACTCCAAACCTGACCTATATGGGAATTCATTCATCATCACCTCACTTTCTATCTCAATCCCTGTATGGTCACTGAGATTCCCCCCTTGTGGTGATTTCATCATCACTAAAGCGAGGGCAGTGTCTATCTAAGGTGACAGTGGATAGGTACTCTTGTAGTTGTCCCACCTTTGTGGTTTGGGTTGGGCTTTTCCCAAGCTATAATCTATGTGATAACACAACCTACTACCCATTCAACCCCAAAATGTCACCTCCTATCCAACCTTATTTCCAAAGGGAACTAAATTCTGTTGGTTGTGGAGCTTGATTATCTTCCTGATTCAGAGGTCCTTGCTTTCAGCCGTGTTTATACCCCATGAAGTATTTACACCCCAGAAGTATGTACACTCTTCCACGCAGGCAGGGGAGTGCAGAGGGAGATGCACCCCTACTGCCGAGTTAGAGGGCCTATCCCCACAGCTAGTGGGCCTAGGGGCAAGTGGGCCCCCAGTAGGTTCAGTGAGAAAGCCAAGCAAAAAGTACCTTGTAAAATTATTGTATTTCATTGAAAATCACGGACAGTTCATTATAAGATTATGAGATCTAATGGTAGGAATTATGTTAGGATTTTTTTCCCTAGAAGGGCAACCCTCTTTTATGGGAAATGTATCCCTTGACTATGGATTGTGGTGAGTATTGTATTATTAGAGAGGAGACTATGAGAGAGAAAGAAGGATACATTGGGTTTGTTGTAGGTTGTATTCCCTTCATTTCTTTGGATAATAATAAAGAAAGGACGCTTGAATTTCTACGATGGGTAGTAGTCCACCTTTAGATGAGGCTCATGTAAATCATTGTCTCTCTTGTATTGTCTGTCTTATGTGTTGTTAACACTTGTTTTATTTATTACTTTCTGTGATCTTGTTTTTCCTAACAAATTCTAGATTTTTTGCACCAGTAAGGGTTAAGACACCTTATTGTCTTAAGGGCCATAATCAATTCCTCTAATAGCCTATAATGTTGTCATTTCCCACCCAAGCATTAACTCTAAGTTTGTTACTTTTCCCATTTATCACTTCCCGGCATAGCCAATTCCCTATAGTGTGGAAAGATAAAACCAAAGATTTCCAAATAATAGAAACATTAGCAGTATTTCTATTGGGTAGTCTAAGATTTCCAAATAATAGAAACATTAGCAGTATTTCTATTGGGTAGTCTAATCAATCTTATATATATATATATATATATATATATATATATATATATATATATATATATATATATATAAAATACCAACAACGAGAACTCTTTTTACCCTTGTTTCAAAAAATGGGTGCTACCAGTAGCACCCATTTTTTGCAGGGTGGTTAAAATTGTGAATTACCAACCTAATGAGAACTCTCAAAAGTTCTCAGTTTTTTAGAGGTCACAATTAATGGTTGTTTTTACCTCCATTTTGAAAAATGGTGCTACTGGTTGTGTTTTTTTATCAGGGTTTAAATTATGACCTTTTACAACCATGACTTGGAATGTTGTAAACAAAAACCCTTAAAATCAANTATATATATATAAAGTACCAACTTAACGAGAACTCTCTAGAGTTCTCATTTTTTAGAGGTCGCATTTTTTACCCTTGTTTCAAAAAATGGGTGCTACCAGTAGCACCCATTTTTTGCAGGGTGGTTAAAAATGTGAATTACCAACCTAATGAGAACTCTCAAAAGTTCTCATTTTTTTAGAGGTCACAATTAATGGTTGTTTTTACCTCCATTTTGAAAAATGGTGCTACTGGTTGTGTTTTTTTATCAGGGTTTAAATTATGACCTTTTACAACCATGACTTGGAATGTTGTAAACAAAAACCCTTAAAATCAAACCCAAAATTGAAAAGTGGTGCTACCAGTAGCACCCTTTTTTTTGGAGCTAAAATTACAGCTTGTTTAAAACCATGGGCTTAACAATTGGTACGATTACAACCAAAATCTTAAAATCAACACTAAAATTACAACTAATTTGAAACCATTGACTTAATAACAAGTACCATTACAACCAAAATCTTAAAATCAACCCATGATTTGAAAAGAGGTGTTAACAGTATAAACCTATTTTTTTCTAAACTTAAAATTGTAACATTTTTAAACCATCACCTAAGAAACTGATATTATTGCAAATAAAATCACCCTACCCACCCTAGCTTCATCCTTACCTTCACCTTCAAAAAAATCATAAAAAAATACAAAATATTAATTATTTTTCTTCAAAACACTAAAAAAATAAGTTAAAAAAAAAGTCGATTTAAAAAACCCAAATTTTAAAATAAAAACCAAAAAAATAATAATTTAATTTTAAAACCGTAAAAAGAAAATCAAGAAAAATAAAACTAAAAAATATTAAAAAATAAACATTAAAAAACATTAAAAAATCTAAACATTATTATATAGATTTGATATAAAGTTAATTTTTATTGTTATATATATCTATATAATGTTTAGATTTTTTTTAATGTTTTTAAATGTTTATTTTTTAATATTTTTAAGTTTTATTTTTCTTGATTTGTTTTATGGTTTTAATATTAAATTATTTTTCTTGTTTTTATTTTAAAATTTGGGTTTTTTCCTTCTTTTTTTTTTTTTACAATTAAGATTTTGTATTTTTTTACATATTTTTTTGAAGGGGAAGGTAAAGGTGGAGCAAGGGTAGGTAGGGTGATTTTATTTACAATAATATTGGTTTCTTAGGTGATGGTTTAAAAATGTTACAATTGTAAGTTTATATTGCTAAGACCTCTTTATTTGATTACTGAGGGGGAGGGTGGTGAATCAATAATGAGCAATTATAGTACATTTAACCACATTTTATTCTTCAACAATATTCAACAATTCATCATTATCATTAAATATATCATCATCAGTTTAATCATAAACAACATCACATCGCAATAGATACATAGTAAACCAGAATTTATGTGGAAACCCAAATGGGAGAAAACCACAAAATTATTTTCTTATATATCAAAAGAGTAAATTCATTAGAAGCACTGAGTTTCGATTCTCCAGCTAATACTGGAAGGAGGCTCCAATCCCCTGTTCTTAGGCTCCAACCTGAAGGAAGATACAACTCCATGAATGCTCTGACTCCAACCAAACAGAGGCTACAACCCCCTGAGTTCTTTGGCATCAACTGAAAGGTAGATACAACCACCTATCCTTGCCCTGTCCAACCGCCTTGTAATATAAATGTAGACCAATTGTAGCTATCACAAACTCTGTCATTATCAATGTCATTGTCATCATCACTCTATCTCTATCAATGTCACATCAACCTGTATTTGTTCATCAACCAACTAAACCTGTACCATACCATGCATCAAGTTCATACCAATATACATAATATCTCATGCATCAATCATGAACCAAAATATAAAACAACAATGAATAGTGAATCATGAACTAGAACATCAACCATGTACAACATGTGCCATATACCATATCATCAACCATATGCATATATGTATCATATCATCAATGAAGTATCTCAAATAACCAATGCATGCCCCTCATGCATATGCCACCATACACCATGAATATGCCTCAACCATATACAATCAACTCAAAGATAAGAACCATAAGAACCATGTCATGTGTTGAACCATATATAAGAGTGCTCCTCACTCTACCAAGCAACCAAGATATACCATATCCAAATACCAAACCAACCATACCAAGTATGTCTCAAGCATACACCATAACATGACCAGAAGTAACCATCAAAACAAGTATACAACCATACCAATAACTTTGTAGCTGACTTGAACCTCTCAGATGCTGACCTGTAACCTTCCTTCATAATTCAGGGATCTAGTACCAACATCTACTCAAATTTTCATGAGCTTTTCACATGTACGCAACTTTCTCTTCTACATCCCGCATATATATTCAATTTTCATCACTACAACCCATGTACATATGCTCCCTGAATGACCTGCAACTCACACATACTTCAGAAACTAGGGTGTATTGGAACCCCGAAACTTTCATCGTCTACCTCTCTTTGCTACCTCAGAAAATGATGCTACAACTTTAGCAAAAATATCACTAGATCACAAGAAAGATAAGCAATGAATAAGTTTGTGAATGTCTTTGTGAATGACTCCTTGAGGTGTTTATATATTTGTGCTAGGTAAATCATCTCCTTAATTTAGGGATTCTAGGGTTTTCTTATTACAACAAATTTACCCCTTTGACTAAGACTTATAATAAACTAGGAGATTCTTATCCACTCTTCGGGGGTTCTTGTCCACTCTTTATGGCTTCCAACTTTACAAGGCCATATCTCCCTAACTGTGAGGAACCACATGGCATTCCACATCTCATGAGAAATGACACGACATGTACTATCCATCTATAAAAGTCTCCCCTGCAATTACACTATCCTTATTTTCCATATTCATCATTCAACTTCAGGTAACAAAACCACACCGTCAGGGCTTCCTCAAGGGTTGACATCAATGCCAAACAAACTATCAACAATATCCCCCTTTGGCATTAATGGAAATAGTTAGGCATGATAATACTTATGTCTATGCTCCCCCTGTGATCATCATTCCCCCAATATGCATGCTTCTCTATCTTGATTTCCATTCCTTTCTTTATCTCTCCCCATTTGACATCAATGGCAAAGGGTAATCCTCCTCTTGGAGTTGTTCCCCCTATATATAGGACTTTGTTGTCTCTACTGAATTTTCACTTCATGGTACTTCCTTGTGTAACTCTCTGATATATATGAAAAACATTCAAAAGAATTTGTTACTTGAACTCTTCAGGACTTCTATATCTCACCCCTTGTCTTGTTAAGTTTGATGTTGTATGGATCACTGTGGGGAAGAAACTATTCCAAGCTTCTGTCGCAGATAATCAAAATTTTCCCTTGCAAGCGGTTGTTCGAAAAAAAAATTATTCCAACAGAGGATGAACACCTTCAATAACCACTCACACAACCATATCAAATATCAACACACTGATGTTTTGACATGGTAAAACCCCTACGGGGAAACATCCACAGCCCCAACCAATGCAGCCACTTGGAGAAGTTTATTAATGAAAAATAAAAATATTATAGAGATATTTCACAAGAGAGTTTCTCACAATCGATCATCGTCAAATTACCCTCCATGCTCTTTAAATAGAGATCATGGACCAATCAGGTGTTAAGCCATAGATCAATGGTCGTTACGATCGAGGAGAATATGAACCGTCAGATCACTCTATGTCGGGAACATATCATGATCATCAGATTTCCTAACTACAAATGCATGCTAATGCATACTAAAGAAAAACACTAAGAAACACACTTTTACCTAACGACACATTATACCAAGTAGATCTTAACTAAATCCTAAGTGTCTAAATATCCTAACATCCCCCCTTAAGAACAACTTGGGATAGGATTGAAGGATTTACAATAGTGACACAATAGGAGAAGGAAAGAGGCATTAGAGCCTATCCCCCCTTAATGAAAACTTCTTGAACTCCTAACATAGATC
>SNQJ01S0081429.1:22736-35503 GCA_010110895.2 Picea sitchensis
CCCCCTTAATGAAAACTTCTTGAACTCCTAACATAGATCAAAGTTTGGAAAACTTTGCTTCTTTAAGAGACTTTGTGAAAATGTCTGCAACTTGATCTTCTGTAGGGAAAAAGAGCACTTCAATAAATTGATCATGAATGAGATTTATGATGAAGTGCATGTGTAGCTCGATGTGCTTGTTGAGTTGATGTTGAACTGGGTCTTTGGAGAGCTTGATGGAAATTTGATTATCACACCAAAGGATGGTCGGATGTTGCTGCTACAATCCAAACTCTAAAAGGATCTGTCGAAGCCACAAGGATTCTTGACTTGCATTTATCGTTGCCCAATACTCTACTTTTGCTGAAGAAAGTGAAATATCATATAGTTTCTTACAGGCCCAAGTGACAGGTCCTAAACCAAGGATGAAAACATAACTTGCAGTAGACTTCCAATCATCAGGGTCGTCGGCCTAATCTGAATCAGTGAAACCAACCAATAAAGGAGTCCCCCTTGAACTGTAATGTATATTGAACTGAACTGTACCATAGACATAGCGAAGTATCCTTTTAGTTGCTTTCAAATGGATTTCATGGGGTGTTTGCATATACCGGGCAAGAAGACCAACAACAAAGGAAAGATCAGAACGAGTATGAGTCAAGTATAAGAGGCTACCAACTAACTGACGGTATAAGGTGGCTTCAACTTTGAGAGAATTACAGGTGGCAGTAAGCTTGACTCCATACTGGAAGGGAGAAGAGGTTGGTTTACAATCATCCATGTGAAAGCGATAGATAAGGTCACAAACATACTTAGACTGGGAAAGAACAATTCCTTCATTGGTTTGCAAAACTTCGAGGTCAAGGAAATAGTGCAAAAAACCTAAGTCTGCCATTTCAAATTTCTTCTTAAGGTTGGTTTTCATATGGTTTAAAAGTTTTGAGTCACTACCAGTAAGGATATGGTCATCAAAATAAAGGACAAGGATTATTAGATGGCTTCCTACTTTCTTGGTATAGACATTAGGATCAGAATGGCATCTAGAGAATCCGGTGTCAATAAGAAAGTTGTCCATTTTGGCATACCAAGATCGGGGATCTTGCTTAAGACCATAAAGAGATTTATTAAGGCGAAAAACAAGGCTAGAGTCATTTTGGACATAGCCAGGAGGTTGTTCCATGTATATTTCTTCTTACAAATATCTGTGCAAGAAGGCAGATTTAACATCCATCTGATGGACCTCCCATTTATGTGAGGCAACAAGGGAAAGAACAAGGCGGATGGAATTCATTTTGGCTAGAGGGGAAAAGGTTTCATTATAGTCAATTCCTTCAACTTGGGAAAATCCTTTGGAAACTAACCAAGATTTGTGTCTTTCAACACTTCCATCTGATGCATACTTAGTTTTGTAGACCCATTTACATCCGACAAGTTTTCTTCCTTTTGGAAGAGGTACAAGATCCCAAGTATCGTTGGCCATTAAAGAACGATACTCTTCATTCATTGTTGTATCCCAATCTGGATGACCCGAATCTTTTGAAAATTCTTTTGGATCATGAGTCTCTGAAACTTGAGCCAAAAGAGAAGAGGCTCATTGGAACTGTGAATGTGTCTGACGTTGATCTGAAGGATCACTGACAAGATCACCAATTGCTTCTCATGTTGAACAGACCCATCTAGGAAGCGATTGAGTTGGTGCTGGTTCAGGTTCAAATGACTCATCTGGAGGAAGGTGAGAAGGAGGAGGTGGATTTTCATCCTCATTATCACCATAGGAACATAATAAGAAACAAACTTCGAAGATGGATCGCAGGCCGAAGAAGGCACAATCGTCAAATTAGGCTCACAGGCCAAGAGATTTTCATCAAATTTAACATCTCTTCTAATAATAATTTCATTACAATGTGGTTGAAGAAGTCTATAACCTTTGAGATCTTCAGAATAACCAACAAATATACACTTCTCACTTTTAGGCTGCAATGCTTTCCTTTTCTCATCAGGAATGTGAGCCCATGCTATACTGCCAAATACACAGAAGTGACTTACATCTAGTTTAATTTTAGTCCAAGCTTATTTCAGTGTTATATTTTTAAGATCCTTTGTGGGAGTGTGATTTACTATGTAATTTTCATAGTTGATTGCTTCCTCCCAATACTTTAGACTTAATCCCTTAGATTGGATCATACAACTAGCCATTTCTTTTAATGTGCGATTATTTTTCTCAGCAACACCATTTTGTTGTGGTGTATATGGAACAATGTGTTGCATTTGGATGCCCTATGTAGTGCAATAACTTGTAAAATTATTGTTCACATATTCGCCTCCATTATATGTTCTTAACTTTTGAATTTGATGTCCAGATTGCTTTTCTACAAGGGCCTTGTAGGCCAAAAACTTGTCAAAAACTTTTCTCTTAAGTCTTAAGAAGTAAACCCAAGTACGTCTGGAAAAGTCATCAATGAAATTTAAGAAATACTTGCACCCAGAAAAATAAGGAGAAGAAAGTGGACCACACAAATCACTGTGAACAATTTGCAAAGGGCCCGAGGCATGCCAAGAGGCACGTTTTTCAAAACTGTCCTGATGATGTTTTCCAATACAACCGGCACAAACACCATCTCTGCATGAAACAAGAGGAATACCAGTCACCATCTATTGATTACATAGTTGTTGCAATGAGAGATAGTTTAGATAACCAAACTGCTCATGCCAAATTTTGCTCAAGTCGCCACTATGAGCAACAAAAACTGATGAAAAATATGATGACCCAAAGTTGTCAAACTTGTACAACCTAGTAATATCATCAACAATTCCAGTTGCAAGAACATGCTTATGATATTTTAGATCCTTGATTACAACTTGGTCAGGTGAAAAATCTATGGTTTTACCTTCACCTGAATGAGTGATTTGATATAGTGATAGAAGGTTAAAAGAAATACTTGGAACACATAATACATCATTGAAATGACCATTTTCTACTTGAACTATTCCAGATCCTTCAACACTAAGAGATATATCATCACCAAAAAATATTTTCTTGGTGTTACATTCATTTAGAGCATAAAATATGTCTCTATCCTTAGACATATGATAAGATGCTCCAGAATATATAAGCCACTCATCAGAAGAAGTAGAAGTTGTATTGAAGGAGAAACCAGAAGCAGAAAGTGCATGTCCATGAGAAGAAGAAGTAGAATCAATATTTATGTTGTGCTTCTTCATCACCTCTTCTAAAGCTGCCATCTTCTTGAAACATTTGGACTCATCATGACCATGTTTATCACACAAGTTTTAATTTCTGTCGGTCCTCTTACTTTTATATTTTTCTCCTTTGTTACCATTAGGAGTGGAAGTTCTCTGAGTGGGTTTGGGACCCTTATATTGCTTGTTGTTTTGGCGAGGATGTTGCTTCTTGGGATTCTTGGGTTTCTCTTTCTGATGGACGACTAAGGCTTTGTTGGAGGTACCTGCAGTGTTGATCACTTCAAGTTGTACAAGCTTATCTTGCTCTCTAATAAAAGCATCACAAAAGTTCTCAAGACTAGGTTTTTTATAAGCTATCCCTAGAGCCTCTTGCATGGCATAAAAGGTAGATACAAACACATAATATGCACTACCTAGCTTAGAAAGAATAAGATAGATGCAATGATCTTATTCTATCTTTATCTTACATTCTTCACATAAAGTTCTGAGTGTTTTAAACTTAGATAGATAGTCTTCAATGCAATAAAAATCATTTGGAGTGAAAGTCAGTACTTGATTTTCTAACTATTGTGCTCAAATAATATCGTGTTTACCAAACACAGATTCAATTTTTTCCTAAGCTTCTTTGGGTTTATCAATTAACTGAAGGTGGAACCTTAAATTAGGAGAGATTGACATTTTGATTAATCCATGTGCTTCTTCATTCCTATTATCCCATTTGACTTTCTTATCAGCTGAGTGGGTGTTGTTTCCTTTCCCAAGGTAATCCGGTACAAGCCTTTACTTCTTAATAAATCCTCCATGTGGGATTTTCATTGGAAGTAGTTGGTGCTGGTAAACAAGAGATTACTTGTATAATCCATATTAAATATGCAGATAATATGGATTTTAAAACTGAAACTGATGCTCTGGATGGAAAGATCTCGAAAAATTAGGCGGTTTAAAAAAAATGACATTGAAAAAAAACTTTGGATGTGAGAGTTATGCCCTTTTTAAAAAAGGTATAAACGGTAACCAAAGGACAACATGGTGATGTAAGTTGAGTTATGAAGTGACCCACTTTTATAAAGAGAAGTGGGGATCAATTTTATAATGAATTTACTTTATAAAAGAAAAATTGTATTCAAAATAAATAACTCTAAAATAAAACATTAAAGCTACTTATAGTGATTCACTTTTATACTTGAAGTGAAATACACTTTACAATTTGAGCATGAACTTTTTCAAAAAAAGTAACAAAAAGAGAGACTTGAACTCAAGACCTCTTACTTAATATGACAAATTTTAACCAAATGGTCTAGCAAAACATATTGTATTGTTTAGCAAGAGGATTGGGGGTGGTGGTGTTTTTGTCAGCCTTGGAGAGCGTGCTTAGAAAAAAAGTATTTTCACACAAGAAAAAAAAAGTCGCTTCTCGATGACAACAAGGGTTAGATCTCAGTTAGCTTACCTGAAAGATGCAGATTTTCCTATCTATTTCTGATTTTCCGAGATCGCACAGGGTGCGAGGAAAAGAGAATACGCAGATCTAAAAGAGTAGCAACCCAGAAATAAATAATATAAAACCAAAATAATACTCTGTAAAAAAAAATTAAATGTGTATTCATGCTTTATACCTCCGGATCTGACTGAAATGGTTGTATCTTGGGAAAATAAAAACCTTTTTGAGTGAAATGAAAAGAAGTGTTCCTGAATTAAATGAGTGCTCTGAATGCAATGGAACGGTCCTATCAGCCCATAAATGTACGAAAATGACATAAAATGGAGATGAGGCAACTCGGCTTCACAATCTTGATCTACAATAGGAGCGGATATTCAAACAGGCTATGATACCATGTTCAACAACACAAGTATTCAAACAGAGGATGAACAACTTCAGTAACCACTCACAAAACTAGATCAAATATCAACACACCGATGTTTTGACGTGGTAAAACCCCTATGGGGAAACATCCACGACCCTAGCCAACGCGACCACTTGGAGCAGTTTATTCATGCAAAAGAAAAATATTACAGAGAGATTTTACAAGAGATTTTCTCACAATCGATCATCGAAAAATGACCCTCTGTTATATTTAAATAGAGATCATGGACCAATCAGGTGTTAAGCCACATATCAATGGTTGTTAATATCGAGGAGAATATGAACCATCGGATTACTCTATGTCGGGAACATATCGTGACCGTCAGATTTCCTAACTACAAATGCATACTAGTGCATACTAAAGAAACACACTTTTACCTAACGACACATTAGACCAAGTAGATCTTAACTAACTTCTAAGTGTCTAAATATCCTAATAGTGGTTTGCTGAAGATATCTGCAATCTGCTCGTTTGTCCTGACATACTCTAGCTTGTTGTTCTTCTCGACAGCTTGTTCCTGTAGAAAATGATACTTGATCGGAATGTCCTTGGTCGTAGAATGCATCAATGTTTTCTTGTATATATTGATTACGTTGGTGTTGCGTTGGCACAGGAGCAGACCTAGGGTTCAATGCTACAACATCGCACCAACAAAACCCTAACTATCGGCTCAAATGGATCGATGTCAGGGAAGGTCGCACCTTCCAGCATCTCCCAAGAAGTAAACACGATGAGAATCAAGAGCCATCTGAAGTGAAACTCATAGCCCTGATCCTAGGATTCGCGGCAATCCAGTTCTAGCTGATTAACTAGGTACTTCACCCAATTCATCTGTAGGCCTTCCATGCATTTCCCAACGAGGTCAACTACAAACCTTATGACCTGCGTGGGTCTGTTATTTCTTACTAGCTTCCCTGCAATTAATTGACATGCTAGGAGCATTGCGCCATTCTGGATGGAGGCTACCTTTTATCCTCGCGTCCCCTTCTCAAAATCGCCATATGTTTCTTTAATCATCTGTGCCAGGGTGTGGTCTGCATCTTTTCCTGGGTAGAATTCTTGTGGGTCAAGTCCCTGCATGATTAGTCTAGTGATCCTATGGATCAACGTCGGATTGATAGTGATACGTCTATCCAACCATGGACAGCCATCATGGAAGCATGACAGCAGGATCTTAACACACGCATTAACCTCCTGGTGCCCTCCAAAATGTGGAATATTCATTACATTTAACAGGGTGGACTAGGCGAGGTTCATCGTCCACAGCTGAGGGATGATATTCATCTTCTTTCCCTTCGTCTTGGTTAGATATTTATAAGGTGCGAGCATGCCATAGCTCTTATGGTCTCCTAGGTTATAATCGCTAATTTTCAAGGTTGGAATCCTTTCTAGCTATGGTCTGACCATGCATATCCCCTTCAGGAGGTACACAGTGATGACAATGTAGTCAAAGTCCCTCGGGACACTATCACGACTTACTACACCATCCAGGGGTGGGATATACTCAGGTATGATGGTCGGGATTAGCTTCTCATTTTCTAGGTCATCTTTGTGCTTGGTTATCTTTTCTGTGACGACTCTGGAGGGCCCAAATCCATGTGTTTTCGACGGAGAGGCTTTCACTCCTCTCGTCGATGATGCTTGTACACCCACATAAATTACTCTTTCAGTCATAAGGTCAATGAGTACCTCCTTCATAGACTCTTCAACTATGCTAATTTCTTCAGACATACACGCTCATGTTTGACTATCTCGGGTTGAAGAGAAACAACTCAATGTGACGGGATGGATAGTGATAGCTCGATGATCACTGCGTGAAATCAACTAATCTGTGAGCTTAGATAATCACGGGTGGAAAAAGTGTTCTTGGTGCAAGGCTCGACAGAATAAGTAGATAACTAGGAAACAAATCTTTCCAACAGGTGAGAAGCCTTCATTAACTTAGTTTTGTTCATTACGGCACGGTCCCAACAATTTAATGGCGAGCTTTCTAACCATAAATGCCTTTCTACCCGTTCAGGGTATCGGTCTAATGGTTATATTGTTTCATACCAGACACTCACCCAAGTAAAAGTATGCTCCACTTGTACTTATTCTATCATCAATGCAACCTATCTAATCTGCATCTATGTAAGCAACAAGAGATAGATCCTTCCCTTTTGGATACTGTAATCCAAACTCTTATGTACCTTTGAGGTATATGAATATCCTCTTCACTTCCATAACATGTGATTCCTTTGGTGTTGCTTGAAACCTTACAACTTGTCCAACTACCTGCATCATGTATGTATGAAAGTTGTCACATAGAGTAAACTGCCAATCATCTATCTGCATCCTTAGAATCATCATCCTTACTAAACTTACAACTAGTATGCATAGGAGTACTGACTGGTTTGCAATCTGGCATTCCACTTTTTTCAACATTTATGTGATATACTTGGTCTGAGAGATAAAGATACCTTTGTTTCTCCGATATATCTGAATACCCAAAAATAAATACAATTCTCCAAGCAAAGACATCTCAAATTCATTTTGCATGTCTTTGGAAAAAAATTGACTCATCCTGTCATCATCACTTCCAAAAATAATATCATGAACATAAAATTCAATTAAAAAGATATTGTCTTGATTTACCTTTATGTAGAGATTGTTGTCTGCATTGCCTTTTCTGAACCCTTTTTGTTGTAAGTATCTGTCCAGTCTTGAATACCATGCTCTGGGGGCTTATTTGAGACCATACAAATCCTTCTTCAACCTTCAAACATAATTTTATTTCTCTGACAATTGAAACCTTCTAGATACTCAATGTGGACTTCTTCCTCTATATCTTTTTTTAGGAATGTTGATTTCATGTCCATCTGGTACACTTTAATATTATTGGAGCATACATAATCTAGTGTCAGTCTAATTGCTTCCATCCTGACAACTAGGGAAAATGTCTCTTCAAAATCTATACCTTCAACTTGAGAGTATCCTTTTCATACCAATCTTGCTTTGTTCTTGGTAACATGTCCATCCTCGTTCAATTTGTTCCTGAAAACCCAAAATGTACTGATTAAATTCTTGTTCTTTGGCCTTGAAACTAGTTCCCAAGTTTCATTCTTTTCTATCTGGTCTAACTCTTCATCCATAGCTTTGATCCAGAATTCATCCTTGTTGGCTTCTTCACAACTGCTCAGCTCAATGGTAGATAATAGTTTTAAATGTTGTTGTTCTGGTGAGGGGCATATTCTTCTGGTTCAAACTCCTGCATTTTTATTTCCAATAATCTTTTTTGATGGATGATTTTTCTGCACTCGTCTGCTGGGTGTCTTTGGAGGTACTTGAATATCCCTTTGTTCTTGTTGTGCTTCTGGATGCTCTTCTTCTTTCAAATATTCTTCGTGACCCTATTCCATTGAATATTTGCTACTTTCTTTTATCTTTCATCCATTTGTCTCATCAATCATCACATTGATGCTTTCTACTATTTTGTTGAGTCTTAGATTGAAACATTTGTAATATTTAATTTTTCTTGAGTATCCAACCAATATTCCTTTATCGACTCGAGAATCAAATTTTCCAACTCTGCCATCTTCTCTTTTGATGTAGCATTTTCTTCCAAAAAATATTAAGTGCTTCATAGTTGTTGGTCTTCCTTTCCATAATTTGTATGGATTCTTATCAGTGTTATTTATGAGCATCTCATTGTTCTGAATGTGAACTGTTGTATGCACTTCTTGTACCCAAAAGACATTATCAACTTGGAATACATTAACATGGTTCTGTCCATTTCCCGTACTTTTATGTTCTCTCTTTTGATAACTCCATTTTGTTGAGGTGTCATGGCTACTAAGAATTGCATCTTTATTCCATGCTCGCTGCAGAATTCCATGAATTCCTTAGATGTAAATTCTCCTCCATTGTTTGATCTCAAGCAATTGATTTTCAATTCTATCTCAGTTTCAACCATCTCTTTATATGTCTTGAAGTTTTTAAATACATTTGACTTCTTATTTAGAAATAAAACCGCAGTCATTCTTGTGTAGTCATCAACTAGTGGCATGAAATATTGTTCACCTTTCAATCCCTTCATTCTTGTTGGTCCAACTAGATTAGTATGTACAATCTCCAGTGGTTTTTTTGTGAAATACTCCTTTGACTTGAACTTTGTCTTGGTATGTTTTCCCTGTAGACAATGCTTGCATAGAATGTTTTTTGGCTTCGAGATCTCATACATTTCTCTTACTACTTTATTTTTGTTGACTTTGACAATATTATCAAAACTTATGTGACCCATTCTTCTATTCCAGAGCTAAATTTCATCTTCCTTTCCTAAGAAACATCTTTCCTTTCCTATTTCATTTAGAGCATATATGTTGATCGGAGTTCTTACAATTTTAGCTACCAACTTACATGATTATGCTTTCCTTATCTCACACTTCTTTGAATCAAACACAAGTTTGTTTCCTTGATAGCACATTTGACTTACACTTATCAAATTGTTTCTCATGTCTTAGACCAATAAAACTTTTTCTACAGTGGCATCCTTACTTTCGAGCTTGACTGTGCCCTTTCCAATAATCCTGGCTAAGTTGTAATTCCCAAATTAAATTGATCCATCTCTTTCATTTTTCAATGTGATAAACGTGTCTTTATCACCTGTCATATGATTTGATCATCCACTTTCAACATACCATCCACATTTCTTGTGTTGAGCTTGTAGATAAATATTGCATTCTTCAGTGTTGAATTGATCATGCTTTCTTATCCATATCCTTTGTGGTTCCTGCTTATGACTGTTGATATTCTTCTTTAGTTCCCTTGGAGGAACAATGATTCTAGAATCTCTAGCTATATGTCCAAAAAAATTTCACTTGTAGCATTCTACCTCATCACTTAATGATCCAAATATGTTGTAGATTCTATTATGTGCTTCATGGGATATTCTTGGAAAACTATTTTTTGTATATCCCTCATCGTTGCTTTTGTTCTTGGTATTGGCTCTAAAATTCACAACTTTGTGCCCAAAATTATAACATGAATAACATGACCCAAGAAAAATAGTTTGATACCTGGGACTGGAAGATCTTTTGAATGGAGTCGTTCTTCTAAATCATTCTTCTTCTTGAGGTATTTCTATAGCTGGTTGTTGTTGATATCGACTTCTGAAACTTATAGGTGGTGTAGTGTATCTGTATTCTTCCACTTGAGTTTTCATGTCTTCTTCTTTTGAGGGACCTATGACAACTTATGCATAGCTTCTTGGTTTTTCTTCTTGTTCTGTCATTTTGGAGCTTGAACCTTTCTATGTCTATGTCTGATTGTATCCCAATCCAGATCTTTCATAGTAAGGTCTTTGACTGTTAATGATATTATACAATATTCTGGTGTTGCTTTTTTGCATGTCCTTCTTCTGGATATTTTTTCTTAGAGTGACTATCTCAGCTTCCAAGCCTTCAATGGTCATGTCTCTTTCTTATAAATTCCCTATTATTTCTTATTTAATTCTCTTGTCTTCTTCTTCTTGGAGTTTTAGCTTCGTGATTGTATTATCAACTTCTTTGGATTTCTGAGTTAGTTCTTTCTTGAGTGACTTGTTTTTCTTCCTTTATCTTTTAATAACTTCTATGGAACTCAACAATTATTCTCTTTAATTGACTTCTTCCTATTCATATTCTTCTTTGGAGCCTACTTCATCGGAGACTTCTATTGCCATGAATAGTAATTGTTATCATTGGAATTCCGTCCGCAAATGGTTACAGGAATCCAGCATCTCCAAACACCCATTAGTTCATCCATGGCCCAGAAAATGAATTTCCAAAGGGMAAAAAACTATACAACTGGTTATAAAATCATCATGAGCTAAAGATACAGAGGTAGTGCATGCACGTGTGACAGTCAAACAACGTCGGAAAAGTGCACATGCGCCCGATGYGTGACTGTGGATGCAAAAATCCACCCATACCTTAGAACAATGCATTTATGATTTTGGTCAGCCTTCCACCCACTTTTGGTTCATCTCCCAAGTCAATTTGACACCCAAATCTGAGCTGAATCTGAGTGGGGGTTTGGTCAAAGACCTAATGGTTTCCTAAAGAGCCCCTTGTTAACACTAAAGACTGGTTGAATAATTCCTCAAAGATTTTCTATAAAAAGAGGCCATGGGTGCACTATATTTTCAAGGAATTCATTTGTATTGTTATGTTGCCTATATTCTCTTAGAGGAACCTCTTTCCTCATTAGAGCATGCAAGCACCATCTCATTTAGCCATCCATATCACCTCTTGAGTGAATGAGATTTGGATTTATTCACCATTTCCTTCTAGTTTGCTATTTGTAATAAGATCTCAATCATTGGGGGTTCAAGAGCCCTCCCTTGGAGGAAGAGGGGACCCATAAGTCTCCCTTTCTCTTTGGTGTTTTCCCACTAATACAACTTATCCATTGGTGGCATGAATGTTGTTTGTTTTTTGTTCTATTTCCCTTATGCACTCTAGTTTAGTTTCTTTTATTGTTATTAGCTTAGTTGTTTGTTTATTTCTTATGCTTGATGTTTCTAACTCTTGCATCCACTGTTGTCTTGTCTAGCTAACCCAACTGGACTTGTAAGCGTCCTTATTTTTCTCATTTAGGTGATGAAAGGGACACAACAGATTAGCGACTCCACTGGGGATAGGTATCAATTTCCTCCCCATTTGGGTTGCTTGAGCACTTCTTTTTGGTTTATTTAACTTATAGGAACCATAACCGGCCCATTCATGCCTACAAAAAGCTAAATTCAGAGTTGAGCTAAGAGAATTTCATCCGAAATTTTCTTCCCAGTCGTGTAACAGAAAGTGAGAGGGTTTTTTAACCCACATGTGCGTCTTCCAAGCACGTGCGCCAAACTCACTATGTTTCTCAGCGCATTCTGCACACTTGTGCCAAAAAGTCATTTTTGATTTGCACATTGGTGTCAAATGTGCCTCTGTCTACTCTGTGACCCACACATATGTCCAGAAAATCATACATTGTAAGGGTTTTTGTGATCTGTTGAAGGCCCATAGCCTTCTTAAGTTTGATTCTATGTAGATTGTAATATGCACCACACTTAGATTCCCTCACCACATGAAGGGTTAGTCAAAACATAGGCACTTAGGGGGTTAAAATCCATATTTATCCTCTTTGCGCTTTCATTTTTCCACATGGATGACTTGCTTTGATTAAAGATAAGTTGGAATCATTCTATATCACACATATAACCACTTGTGTTGGGACCAGAAATTGAACATCAACCGTTGAGTATGCTCTTCTCTCGTGCCATAGAGCGATCTTGAGAATCAGAAAAAGGATTGAGGGAAAATTTCATCTCCCTTAAAGACAAAATCTTTAGGAGAGGACAACATCCCTCTCGGGACTCCTCTTAGTTTGTTTTTTCAAACACATCTTAAAATTGTAAGGGCCCGTACATGCCCACATGCTACAAAGATAGGATAGTGTTGAATCTACTTTCTTAGAATAAATCACTAGGGAAGTTTAAAGGTTTTGTAACGAGCCCATACATGCCCACATGTCCACATTCTAGGATAGTTATTGAATCTTTCTTAGATTAAATCACACTAGGGAGTTAAAGGATTGGTAAGGACCCATATGTCCACATGTTATTTCTCTAGGGAATTTAAAATTCCGCAAGGTTGTACCAATGGCATTTAGTAAATTAGGTAATCAAGACTTGTAAGGACCACACGAAGTCCACAT